>CM077512.1:18967701-19166630 GCA_039654745.1 Houttuynia cordata | reverse complement strand
AAGGACAACAAATATGTAAATCTAGGAATTATGCCATCTTTTATGTCAGTGTCAATGGCTACCTATTATCTTCTATACATGTGCATAACCACAAGATGCTACTTCTGCCATAGCGTTCCTAGTTTCTGTTACTTCTTGTCTAGCATTATTTACGGTGTTTTACATCCTTATCTCATTTGTTTCACTTTTTATCTCATGGAGGTTGTGTTATCTACTCTTGCTTTTACGGCATTTGAGCTTCCACCTAATGGTGCTATTGGGACGAAAATTTTGGAGTTTCTTTTCCATTCCAGGCCTGATCTTGTAAGATTTGCTTTTAAGTTAAAGCCGTACATTTTTCTTATATCTATCAGAACTTGTGCAAATATTTAAAATAGAAACTCTGAATCTGCTTAAGCAAAATTGCAGGTAAACATTAGAAGCATTGATGAAGCTGTTGTTATTGGTGCTGCTCTTTCTTTGTCGTCTTCAGCTTTCGTTTTACAGGTATGCATGTTTCAGAAGTTCGTATCGGATCGATTTGCATATTTTCACGATATACATCTCCATTTTAATTCTGAGTCGCTGTGACTACTCAGTTCAGAGTTCAAAGATAATTGTGCAACTTATGGTGTTATCACCATAAACAGGTTAAATGAAAATCAAAATAGCATAACCAATCTTTAGAAGTGTTAAACATTTTCACATTTGACTAATTTGCCAGTTACTAAGTATTATAATCTTGAAAGATTAAATGAATCTAGTAATTTTGAAGCAGAGTTCAACTTGTAAATGCAGACATTGTTATCCTTGTTTTCATAGATGTTGATGTTTGTTATCATAGTTGACGTGTGCGCAAACTTTGATTATGCTATCGCGATTCTGTAGTGTATCTTGAGTTTATAAATGGTTCATTTTAGCTTCTTGCAGAGAGAGGCGAGCTCCCCACGAGATTTGGTTCTGCAACTCTGGGAGTACTCCTCTTACAGGTCTCCTAATTTTCTATATCTTTCCTTTTTCTTTGGATGAACGGTTCTTTTCCCATTAAAATAATGTTCTTTCCAACCTTTACAAATTTTGCACGGGTCACTTTGCAGGACATAGCTGTTGTCCCTCTCTTAGTTATACTTCCAGTGCTTGAAAGTCAGGTATGCTGTTAATTGTAAATGAACAAGTTTTGTACTTTTTCATAAGGCAGTTGTGAGTATCAATCAATAGTGAAGGGAGTGTGGTTGGCATCAAAATCCACCAGAGCAATAAGTATCAATGGATTCTGCTAGCATTAACATATAAAGCATTATATGTTTTTTCAGTGACACTATGAAACAAAGAGACTGTGATTTACTATTAGATACAAGTTCCAGGTCTAAATAAGAAAACTAAGTATTCCCTATCATGTGGTTTAAAAGCCTGATCCTCTGTGTCGCATAAAGTATTGACCTTTGGTCAAGGCTGTGTTCAGTGGTTTATGAAAGGCCTCTCATTCCTGGACTTGAAATGTATGAGCAACTTTAAGTGGATTGACAATCTGCAAGATGTGCATGTTGGTTTGTATAAATTATATCCTTTCAAGTGGCAAAATACTTTCCATTATCCAATGCACTATCATTGTTTTGGAAACTGGTGTGTAGGCCAAATGACTCGGTAATCTGTGCCTTACCGCTGGATTTTAGGTTCTGGTGGTGCCAGCTCCAAATTAAATAAAGTTCTAACTTAAACTGTAATCTACAGTAGATAAACTGAGCATGCATGGCCCATTAACAGGATGGATATGTTTATTATGGCGGCATATTAGTTCAAAATTGCACAACATCCAGGAAATTATATTTGTTGCGATATGTTGCCCACGCCTTGGTGATCTGTGCTTCACCGTAAGCAGAAAATGAATCACTGAAAAAGCTGGTGATATATTGAACCCTAACTCAAGATCCTACATTTGGACTGCAACTTTCAAAAGTGGAATATAGGTTGTCGGTACTCTTTCAGACCCATAACAGATTTACAAGGATGAGCATAACAAAATTGCTTGCATGCTATGTGACTAACTAGGTAGTTAACCACATCTTACTACAAATTTTCATTTAATGATTTAAACTACCATTTTCTGGACTTTTTACGAACTGATTATTAACAATGCACTTGACTTTGTGGGATCTTGATGTTTTTAGTGCAATAGATTTTTTCTAACTCCGTCTTTTAACATGACACTGAATGTTAATGTTGAGTACTTGAGCTGGTTTACTATGTGGATTATGTATAAATGACATGATTCAAGGTTTGAGGCTATTCAATCCAATTACTGAAAGAGACTACGGTACTGTGATAAACAATGACAGAACCTTGTGGATAATAGCATGATGAGCATCTGGCCAATGCTTGCAGCTGAAAGTTTGAAAGCTTTAGGTGGACTGGGGTTGCTGTCTCTTGGTGGAAAGTATATTCTTAGGCGTGTTTTTGAAGTAAGTATCAAAGTCATCTAATGATACAGGTGTGAAATATGTTTAGAAAAACCAAATTGAAGGAATTGTTATCAAAACAGGTTGTTGCTGAATCAAGGAGCTCAGAAGCTTTTGTGGCCCTTTGTCTGCTTACAGTTGCTGGGACTTCACTTATAACACAGAAGATTGGCTTCAGTGACACGGTCTGTTATTAATAAGGATATTTTATTCATTTAATTCAATAAATTAAAAAGTAAATAAAATAGGAAGGCTAGGATGTATAAGTTCATAAAATTCCAGTATGTTGTGTATCCCATTCTGAAGGCATGGTTTTCTTATTCAGCTTGGAGCATTTTTGGCTGGGGCACTTCTAGCAGAAACCAATTTTCGTACTCAGATTGAAGCTGATATCAGGCCCTTCAGAGGTTTATTGCTTGGGCTATTCTTTGTGACTACAGGGACATCAATCGACACACAGGCACTTTGAAGTTCTTATGTCTATTTTTTCCCTATTGCATTTTATGAGTTATATGATATTTTGTAGGTAGTTTTGGTGATAAAGTTGACAAAAGCATATATGGTTTGAACCTGTAAAAGTTTTTTTCAGATTTACATAGATGCTAATATTACACTAAACATTTATAGAGTGGATGTATCTATGAAGAGATAGTCTGTCAACAATTATGAAGAAGAAACATTTTAGTGTATTTTAACATAAAAAAGAAGCTTTGTGGTGACCGATTTCTTTGGAGGTTCATTTGGCAAGAAATGATTAAACACAACTTTTAGAATGTAGTTCTTCTTAAACCTTCACATGTCTGTCCAACTAATTCCTGTTCTTTAATGGTTATGCAGCTCCTTCTCCGGGAGTGGCCCAATGTTCTTTCTCTTTTAGCAGGTTTAATCTTTATCAAGACACTGATTATAACTGCAATAGGTCCCCGTTTCGGACTTTCTCTACAAGAGAGTGTAAGAATAGGATTGCTGCTTTCTCAAGGAGGGGAGTTTGGGTTTGTAGTATTTTCTCTAGCAAACAGGTGAACTTTAGGAATTGCGGACCTTTTCTGTGGTCGGTTGATCACTTGTATGAAACATGCTTTGACAAATCATAGTGTTGTCTCTAGGCTTGGAGTTTTACCTCTGGAGCTGAACAAACTGCTCATCATTGTTGTTGTGTTGTCAATGGCTCTAACGCCCTTTCTCAATGAAGTCGGAAGAAAAGCAGCTGAGATTCTTGATACGAAGTTTCAGGGGAAGGAAGTATGTTTCTATCCAATTCTTTGTGTGCATCATTTTGCTGCCTTGGTTCTTTAAATACCCGGATCAAGCAATAAAGTTCTGAAAGCTTCTTTTCTTAACAGAAAATACCCGAAACTGTAAATTTTGATGCAAGTGACCCAGTTGTGATTCTTGGTTTTGAACAGATGGGTCAGGTAAGATGCTGATACATGTAGATTCTGAATTCGAAACTGACTGACCCAATTTGGGTGTTCTAACATTTTTTTATGGCTACAGGTTCTGGCCAATTTCTTGTCAGCTCCATTGGCTTCTGGAGTAGATGGTGACCTTGTTGGATGGCCTTACATAGCTTTTGATCTTGATCCAAAAGTTGTTAAGGTCTGTCAAATCTGCATACTAATGGACATAATAAAAATGGCCATGCTACGGCGTTAAGAATTTAATAAGATATGTGGCACATGCATGGGCATTCCTCCATAGCCGCTAACAGTTGGAAGTATTCAAGGAATGTCATATCGAATATCGGTAAAATATCGGTCGATCAAAGAGACAAAATATCGGAGATATTGTGTAAAAAAATATCAGTGGTCTAAAACTAGATTTTACTATGTATTTTCACAATATAACTTCTAAAATGAGTGATACTAATTTCGACAAGTATAAATTTTAAAATATACATAAAAATGCATATATAATTCAAAATATGTGTTTGCATTTTAAACCCGTGTCCTTCTACTTGGCATAGGATGGGAAACAAATAGCAAAGTTGATTTTTTTTTCTTTTTTTTTTAAAATCGTTTTTTTTTTAAATACCGATATATCGGACCGAAACCAATATATCCGATATATCGCTATTTTATAAAAAAAAACACGATTTTTTTTAAAACAGTTAAAACCGATACTACCGGTCTCATTGTATCGGGCGGGGCCCGATATCAATATATCAGCGATGGCGAGACAACATTCCATGGAAGTATCCCATCATGAATACACCAATATGCTACTTCATCAACCACATCATCACAGATAACCTTCCTGCATATAAGATCTATGGAAGGTTACAAATATAGCCCACTAATCAGATAGATAAAGGTTAGGTGCAGATAGTATTGTTTCTAAGAAGCATCTCATCTTTGATCAGGCAGGTTTGCCTTCAGTTAGTCAACTTTTGAGTTTAAAGATTTTAATGTGGCTATTTTTCTGTGTCTATTTTTCTGTAAACCAACCAGGCAGCTCGAAAGAGTGGCTTCCCAGTTATGTATGGAGATGGATCACGTCAAGCAGTGCTTCAATCTGCTGGCATTTCCTCTCCTAAGGCTGTTATGATTATGTACACAGGAAGGCAAAGGACCATTGAAACTGTAAGAAGGATTCGGCTGGCATTTCCTGTGGTAATGTCCAAGTTGCTGATAACTTGTGTATAAGTAATCATTTCAACTTTTTAGAAGTTAAAGCTCTATGCCATCCAATAGTGGATTTAAAGCTAAATTTTTAGAAAGATAGCTATGGGAAGTTAAATTAGACAAGAACTCACTAACACATTTATGTGAAGCACAAATCCTGCTTCGGAAATTTACAGTGGTCAACGTGGGAGAAAAATAACTAGATCCTTCAGGTTGTTAGTGCTAATCTGACAAATTCAATGTTGATTTGATAAACTCTTCAACAGATCCCTGTTTATGCCCGAGCCCAAGACCTTGCACATCTTCTAGAGCTTAAAAAAGCAGGCGCAACAGATGCTATACTGGAGAATGCAGAGGTATTTAGTAATGCTAGTTTCATGATCTTCACCATCTCACATATAATCACCACAAGAGATGAATGTAAGGTATATCGGTACAGTAAAAATAGTATTAGATGCTAACTGAGATTGCTATTGTCCCACAGACCAGTTTGCAACTTGGCTCAAAGCTACTGAAAGGGCTTGGGGTCATGTCAGATGATGTAAACTTTTTGAGTCAACTTGTGAGAGACTCAATGGAGCTCCAAGCCCAGGAGTCTCTAAATAGAATTGAAGAACAAGAGAACAGTATCATGAAGCCACTTGAGGTATAACAACGTGATTTGCTGTAATGACAATAACTTTGAAAATATATGAAATATAACAGATTTCACTCTTTTTTACTAAACCAGGTCAGGATAGCTGACTTCTTAGGTTTGCGGACAACAGACGCCTCAGATGACCGAGCACAGAACCTTGATCAGCAGGATATACGTCAAATTTCTACTTTGGACACGATTAGTATACATGAAATGCAGGCGGATGCAGTTTCATCAGGATATGAGTCACAACCGTCTGAAATAACAGATATTGATGAAGGGGTCACCATTGTCCTTTGGAAACAGGAATAGGTTTGAGTAATAACGCAGATAGTAGTGACCTCGAGAGAGATAGGGTTGATAACTCATTTCCTCATGTGACTAAGACTGAGAAACTATAGTCTCATGGCCATGTAAATGTGTATTTTTTGGCTCCTGTTACTAGCCATTGATATTCCGACAGGAAGAATTGCGAAATTTTGTTGTAGGAAAATATGCAACTCTCTGATGTAAAGGATTTTTTGACGGAATAAAATGTGAAATTATTGATAACCTGTAGTTGCTTGAATTCTGGTCATTCCGCTTTGAATTTTTAGCTATTTGTTCTATTTAACGCATGTATACATGTCCCTTCAAGTTCTATCAGGTATGTTGATATATCCCAGTTCCTACTTATCAGAAGGGGGAGGAGGGGGAGGGGAGCATTATACATACAACCGCAAGTACAAGGTGCCTGCTACTGAAAGGAAGGCCGTGGGAAGCCTAGCAGCAGCAAATGAAACCCACATATGGCTGTCTACACCTTCCCCTCTGTCGGCTTCACCATGTCTCATTGGGTCGTCCTCGCCCCTGCAGCAGCCAAATCTCCATCTCCACCCCAGACACGACCACCTCCTGCGGCTAGATCTTCTCCCTCTCTCACCGATCTCTCTCTACCGTTGGTGGTAAGTGATGCTGCCGCGGTGTCTCTGTCAACACACCAATGGAGGAAAAAATCGTTTTTTTCTTAAATTCTTGGTTTGGAACTGAAACAGAATACCTCTATTCGGTTCCTGTTTCGGTTCCGGTTTGATTTCTGCAAGAACTGGCAGAAACCGAACCGAGGTGCAGCCCTATAGCCACATAATAAAGAACATAACACAATATACATGCAGCATAACTGAAGGAGGGAACTTGCATCTGTGTAAAGAAAGACCTAAGAAAAGCATGCTATTCTATTTCCATTTTCTTTCTGACGGGGCCTGTATGAACGTGTATCTCCTACTACCACAAATTACAACGCCAACTCTCCCACTGTTCGTAGAACACAGTTAAACCACAAAGCTCTCACATACTGTACTAAGTAGAAAAAAGTAACACATAACCGACAAAGCCTTCCAGCTAAAATCGACAAACATTAATATCAGATAAATAATAGATTATACACTTCGAGCTCATTTCTTTTAAAATTTATTTGCTCAACCTCAAACACTTGTAGATGCATATTATTGGATCTTGACATTTGAGACTGAATTAAGACTCTGTTGATGAAGCCTTATCATCTTTGTGCTTAATCATACCAGAATCAACAAGAATGGGCACCTCGGCAGCAAGCCATGGAGCCAGGCCTAAGCAAAGAGCATGTGCAATTCCAAATCTGGGACTGCAAAAGCACAGATACATCAAGAAGTCAAACAACTCGAAAGTACCAAAATAATATAAATTTCTCTCCACGATGTAGTTAAGGGCTGTTTCGCAGCCCCTTTGGTTTTTTAAAAAAAGGCTTAAAGGCTCTTTCTACCTTTAACTCTCCCCAGGTGGAGGGTTGGCCCCTAAAGTAAGGAAAGGCTCAATGGGACATTTGGCTTGGAGTTAAAACCCTAAAGCCAATCCCAAAGGGAGTACCAAACAGTCCCTAAAACAGTCTAGATAACAGCAAAAGAACAGTTACTTTAGCACTTCAGAAGTCTATAGAGTATGCAGTTCAGAGTACGCTAGCAAAATTCTCCAAGACTAAAGTTTATCCTATCCCAATAATGTGTTAACAAAAAAAAAATTCTTGCACGACTATCAATATTCAACTGTCAAATATAATTGAACAATCATGTGAATCTCTCATCAAGATTATTCGCCTTCTTGTTTTCTCTCTCAGAAAAAACGATTTGGTTCTTGGAGCTTAAAAGAAATTCAATGGGAGAAATTGTTATAATGGTGCAGCCCTCTTCATCTCAAGTTCTCCCCTACTCTCTTAATCTCTCTCCTTTCATCTACTTTCTCATACTACTAGTAACCCCCCAAGGAGTTAACAGAAATTTATTGCATAAGTCAGACTAGAAAGTTGTACTTATAAAACAGCTTCACCTGCTTGTTCTCATACCGAAGGCAATCGGCAAAAATGGTTTTTTTTTTGCAGCAGCAGGCTGTTAGAGGAGCATTTGACTTTATACTTGAATTTTATTGACATCAGTAGGCTATCTTATGTATAAGGGGTAGTTTAGTCCTTTTCTTATATTAGCAACCCTAAGCCAATTTAGAGGCTGGTCGATCTTTTTCTTTTGTATGCAGATTTCATATGTGAATGAGAACATTGTCCTTTTTCTTCCAAAATCCTAGTTCTGTCACAGGCCACAACAAATATTAGTTTTTTGAAATCAAGTTGTGCCTTGTCCTTTTTCTGAAAAGCTGTTTAATTATGGGCAAGGATGTCTCAACAATACTCAAGTAGTTGTACAGTCTACATGAAATTATACTACTCAGGAAAATAGAAACTTTTGCTTGGTAGTACAAGAGAATAAAAACCTATATTCAATGAATCATGCCACTTAAATCTTCCAGGTCCGTCATCGAAGAGTTTCATGACTTATCAGGAATAATCATTAGAGCTATACCACAAAACATTATGTGAATGTATTCATTAACAGATATATGACTCATCACCGCCAGCTCATCATTCTATGTACACATTCCCTCGGGATCCTCACGATACAAATGTCATTCTCCCATGTACATTATTATTTTTTCAGATCATCATTCTATGTACACATTCCCTCAGGATCCTCACGATACAAGTGTCATTCTCTCATGTACATTATTATTTTTGTATCATTCAGGGCTACGTTTCTAGGCTTCTAGGTGATTCTCCTCGAGCCTATATATTGTACGCATATTCAAGTCAAAATATCATTTTCCCTCTATTTTTAGTATTTACTCATTAAAACAACAACACATCCGCTAAACAGAAAATCCCCATTATGTTCTCATCTGAGAGCATAGTACTCCAGTTTAATTCTTGAACACTAAAGACAACTTTTGTCCTAACTACCTCGAAAACCTAAGCCACCTTACCTTGCACATATTGTCATGTTCTAAAACAATTAAATCCAGCATACTACTCTACTGTCAGTTGGCAACTAGCATAAATGATCACTCAAACCCTCCTTCATCAAATAAATGCCCCATCACGCTTCTCTTGAGCCATTTCCCGCTTTCCAACCCTCCTCCTGAGCAGATTCTGGCGGAAGGAAAGCGGCTGCAAGAGAAACACTTCTCTTGCCCAAACTTGCCCTGAAGCTTCAAGCAACAAAAACACAAGCAAATTGAAAAAGAACAACAAATATCATTGCCACCCATTATATTAAAAAACTCCAAAAAGAATACTAGAGAAAACGGCTGTCTGAACAACCTCAAAAACCTAAGCCACCTTACCTTGTACATATTATCATGTTTTAAAGCAAATGAATCCAGCTAACTAATACAAATTATAACTCCAATGAATATAAAAGCCTTATGCAACTAAACACAAGCAAATTGGAAAAGAAAAACTACTATCATGGCCACTCATTATCTTGAAAAAATCCAAAAAGGACATTCATTAAGGTCGTGTATGGCTGCCGCTATGCAGCTTGGCAGAAGTCGTGGGAATCCGCTTTGCGGTGGCCATACCGCAGTTGCCAAACGTGCGCCATATAAGAGAAAATCAAACAATTAAACAAACAATTCTAGACACCCACCAGTTCTTCGCCCACAACGGCTTGAAATGCACAGTCAAGCATATCTTCCCGCCTCTGTACATCTGGAAATCACACCAAATCCATCGAAATACAATCAAGCCCGCCACCCATTCGACCAAATTCCCCACAGAAACCCAATCAAACCAGCATCCAAGAAACACCAACATTCGATTTCCATACCTTGTGGGTCTTTCCATCGAGCTCGGGGAGCTCGATCTCCGGGGCGGTGGCGGGGTAGGTGACGGGGATGTCGAATTGGAGGTCGAATTCGTACTTGAGGAGGTTGTGGACGTACCAGCACTTGCCCGTCCAGCAGGTGCCCTCCGGATTGGCGGCGGCAATGCGGAACCAGTCGTTGTCGTTGGCCTTGTTCATCCCCGTGTAGGCGATCAGGGCCTTGTACTCCTCCTTGAGCCGCTGCGTCCACTGCCCCCCCCGTCTCGCGAGGACCCGCCTTCGTTGCCAGCAGCGGGATCTGCGTCAGCGCCGACTTCGTGCTCGTGTCCCACCCCTCCATCGCCGCCGCCGCCGCTGCTCCTCCGCCTCAACGGCACAAAATTGGAAGAAGACGACGCAAAGAAATCAAGATTTGCCGTTTTCATTCCGGGTTATGTGTTTTTCCACCCCATTTTTTTGTTATTAGCCCACCACACTTATATTTTACCACTTCTGTTCTACATTAATAGGAGTTGTGGATACCGAGGGTTGATGCGCTCATGCTTCTTTTGTGCACGTTTGCTGCTTGGATCACTCAAGAAAGTTATGAATTCTATCGATCTTAATGATCGATGGCTCTCCCTGATAGAGGAAGCCCCTCTAGGCAAGCAAAACAAGGTGGTCTAGAAAACAATCCACTAGATCGAATTTACATTAGAAAATATTGATTTGAATCAAATATAAATAACAAGCCACCCGTTCCCAACCCAGGCTAGTGATGAAGTGAAAATCAATGAGAACGAATGAAGGCCCAAGTGCACAAGCACAATTAAGCACATGGATTAAAGGTGGTTTGGCCAAAGTGCCTAATCCCGGAAGCAAAGTTTTACTATAATCAAGAGAAAGTTATCAAGCCCAAAATCACTTGTTAACACCCTTTTCCAAACCCTTCAAGAGGAGCACATGCAATTTCTAAAATCTTTTCTCCATGTGCCAGAGTCCTACAAGAAAAGGTCTTCAAGTGATTGCCCCAAAATAGGAGTTTTCAAAATGAAATCAAGCCAAAACAAGGATCTTGTCAAATTCCGATTGATTGCATACAAGGAGAGTTCAATCGATTGCAAAATGCCTCACAAAAATATCCTTCACAAATCTTTGTTCGATCGATCTCAATAGCAGTCTGTTCGAGTGCATAATGCCTCGGCTACAATAAACAGTCTCCATATCCTAACATGGCTGTGACACAAAATTTTCCACTTGTCTTTGCCTGAATTCCATCATTGAATTCCAAAAATTGTCATCAATTTCGTTATAGACCACACCATTCTACAAAGTCTGAGCTACCTAAAAACGGGGCCACGGCAGGGACGACCAAGAATGTAGCAAGGCAAGGAGGACCAGGGCGAGATGTCGGAGGGACTTCGATATCACCAGTGAATCGGTGATGGTTAAGAGGGGTGTAGATATCGGTGAATGGGGTAAAGTGAGAAGGAACAAAAAAGACCGTTAAGAGGCATAGTGGTGTCGGCTGATAAAAGATGGGGTAGGAAAATACACTCCCTCCGTCTTGCATAAAAACGTGGGAAAGTGAGCTTTACAAGAGCAAAGGCTTTCCCGGTAAGTCCATTCCCTCTATCTCCTCCGTCTACGAAATTCCGATCAAATTCCGGTAAGTTTTCAGGCACCCATCTTGCATTTTCCGCAGTTCATGTTGTTTGAAAGAGAATTTGACGAAGAAAGTTAGATTATTCTTGTCCATGGTTTGCAAAGTTGTGCGCTTTCCCTCAACTTAGTCTCTGAGTTGAACAAAGAAGCAAAGAAGTGGTAGTAGTTTCATGTTCTTCAAAGTTGTGTGCTTTTTCTGAAGATTTTTGAAGTTTGATCTTCCAGACTTTGATTTGCATTGGGGTGCCAGAAAAAATTGTGTTTTTGGCCTCAAAGTTGTGAGCTTTTTTCTGAAGTTGATGTTCCAGACTTTGATTTGTATTGGGTGTCAGAAAAGATTGTGTTTTTGGCCAAGAGATGAAGAGGGTCTATCGGAAATCTGTCGGATTTGTCGAAAAGGAGGAGTTTTTGCCTGTGAATTGCGGTGAATTGTGCCCGGATACCTCCCATTTGGATGGTAAAGAAGAAGGGGATGTGGATTGGACTAGACTACCGGATGATACTGTTGTTTCCGTCTTCTTTCACCTGAGTTATCGGGACCGGGCTAGCTTGGCTTCGACATGCTGGGCTTGGCGGCAGCTGGGTTCCACCCCTTGCTTGTGGACTTCTTTGGATCTGCGGGCTCATGAATGCAGCCCTTCTATTGCAGCATACCTTGCTTCCTGTTGTGCGAATCTCCAGAAGCTCCGGTTTTGTGGGTCAGATATGGTGAACTTTTTGATTAATCCCCAAGTACAAAATCTGCGAGAAATTAGTTGGGAAGATTGCAGAGGCATTATGCCTATGACCTTGAATGCGATTGCATCTCGCCATACAGCCCATGAAAGTCTTCAGATTGATCTGTACTTACGTCAAGAAGTAACTTGGAATGCAGTGCAGGCTGTGGCTTTTTGGTGCTGAAAGTTGAAGGAGCTTCACCTTTCCAGGGGCCGTGCAATTGATGGAGTATCCATCAAAGCATTGGCAAAAAAGTTGCAAGAGCTTAGTTGAGATTGCTTTTGTGGATTTCTTGCATGTTGACGAGGCGGCGCTTGTACTTGTTGAATCTCTTAAATTCAGGCACGAAGAACATAAGATGGACTGTGGTTTCAGAGGCTTGGGAGAATTGGAAAAACTTAATTGGATTGGATGTTTCAAGAACAGACATTAGTCTCACCACAGCTTAAAAGTCTTCAATGCTTTGAACTGTCGATCCATTGAAGAAGTAAATAGCCACATGGAGTTTAATTATAAGGGGCAGTTGTTTCTTGTGGTTGAACATGACATCCTTAAAGAAGTAGCTTTGCTTTTTGGCAGTACGATGACAAAAGAAGAGAATATCTTCTTAGAGTGGAGAGATTTGAAAGATGTGGAAATGAACAATTGTGAGATCATGAATTGGCTTGAGTGGGTCATGTCTCACTCACTTTTGAGAATTGCAGAGGCTAATCCACCTGGATTAGACAGGTTCTGGCTTAGGCAAGGTGTGGCTCTGTTACTGAGTCTAATGCAGAGCCCACAAGATGATGTTCAAGTACGAGCAACAGCAGGAGTTGCAAAACTTCTGGTGATTTATGACAGGATTGGCAATGTTGTCAATAATTGGGCAGAAGTTGTTATCGGAGATGGTGGTATAAAGCTCCTCTTGAACCTTGCAAAATCCTGTAGTGAGAAATTGCAAACCAAAGCAGCCATGAGCCATGGCTATAGCATATTTGTCAGAAAATACAAAAGTTGTGAAAGCTGTGGCCGAGGAAGGTGGAATAAGCATTTTTGTTGATCTTACAAGGTCGAAAAACAGATTGGTTGCTGCAGAGGTAGCTGGAGGTTCATGGAAACTTTCTATGCATGACGAACACATGTGTGCTATTGCTGAGGCAGGTGGAGTTAAAGCATTGGTGGATCTTATCTTCAAATGATATTTAAGCAGCGATGAAGTCTTGAGCGTGCTGCTGGAACACTTGGAAATATAGCATTAGACGAAAAATGTAGCATGTAGATTGTTTTTGCAGGTGGAATTCAAGCTTTGGTCATGCTTGACCGTGCAAGTATGAGAGAGCAAGCAGCTCGTGCTTTAGCAAACTTGGCTACTCATGGTGATAGCAACAATAGTTATTAGGCTGTGGGGAATGAGGCTGGTGCACTTGAGGCATTGGTTCAGCTGACTTGTTCTCGTTGTAAATTTTTACGACAAGAAGCTGCTGCTGCATTGTGGTACTTGTCATTTGACCGCAGAAATAGGGAAGCAATTGCTGCAGCGGGCGGGGTCAAGGCACTGGTTGCTCTGGCCCGATCTTGCTCAAATACCTCGCAAGACCTTCAAGAGCAAGCTGCAGGTACTTTGTGGGGGTTGTCAGTCTCTGAAGCTATCAGCATTGCTATTGGAAGAGAAGGCAGCATTGGACCACTTGTTGCACTGGCACAATCAGAAGCCGAAGTTGTCCATGAAACTGCTATTGGGACCCTTTGGGCTCTTGCTTATAATCCTGGAAATGCTATCCGCATAGTAGAATCAGGAGGTGGTCCTGTCCTTGCACATCTTTGTTCCGCTTCTGGTTCAAAAATGGCCTGTTTCATGGCTGCTATAGCTCTTGCTTACATATTTGATGGAAGAATGGAGGAAATGATTTTAATAGGTCCTTCATTAGAGAAAACTTCAAAGAGTTTGAAATTAGTTGGTCCCAAAGGACTAGCTCTAGATGTTCTTGAAAACTTTGTGTTTAGTTTTTCGCATCTGGAGATTTTTCTCACTTGCTGCTCCATCCTCAGCTTCAGCGTCATTAGCACAAGTAGCAGAAGCAATGCGTATACCGGAAGCCGGTTATTTAAGATGGAGTGGAACTGAGATTGAGAGGTTTATTCTAATGCTACGTAATCGCTCTCCTATTTTTCTTCATGTGCTGCTTTTGCTCTTCTACACGTCACAATGCCTGGCGGAAGGCATGCAGTGCACCATGTGGATCCCTTGCAAAATGCAGGAGCTGCACGAGTTTTATGTGTCGTAGCTGCAGCAGCAGCAACCCATGTTGGGTCCAGCACAAACATAGATTCTGAACTGCGAAAGCTTGCAAGATTAGTGCTTAGAAATCTTGAGCACCACCAGCATGTACATGAAATTTGAACTTTGCACAGGAGTCAGGAAGCTTGTATTATATAGTGCTAAGCACTTAGGGAAATTCTTTCTTTCTTGACCCAATATGGTTCCATGTAGAAGTGTTGAGAGCACATATTCTGGTTTGAGTAAAAGTTAGTTTCTTCAAATCAAAAGAAAAAAGAAACGAAGTGCCGTAAAAATGGCTTCCATTGTCTTGAAATCAGATTGTCTGATGATCGGTTCCAAATGGTCAGCTATTGGTTCAACTGCAAGCTGTAAAGAGAATCAATGTTCTTTAGGTGCTGCAGGAGAAGCTGAACTCTTGCGCTTGTTTGCTGTGTACATCCCCCTGTCATGTATGTGCCTCCATCTATGAGGAAGTACTCTCCGATGCAACCAAACAATTTCATTTCTAGGTCCATTCCTCTCCCGTTTCTTTTATTTTCTAAAATAATTAGAGAGTAGATGCAAAAATGCAGCCGTTTTCTGAAAGTAGGAATTCATTGAAAACGCTCAGTATGACTAGTACTCGGCTGCCGCCTCCTTCACCTGGGCAGAGGACATGAATTTGCAACCGGGAAATCGAACTTGATTTACTTGACCTCAATTCCTGTTGGAAATCCTCTAGTCGCTCTCCTAATTTGAAACTTAAAAAATGGTCATCATGCCCCTCATGTAGTAAAAAATTTGCTTTCTATATCCCAATTAATTTCTTGACAATGATTGATAATTGTATTCACAAAATCTGGTTTCTTTGTTTAAGGATCAGACAACGGGAAGAACACCAAATAAGGCTTCAACGCCATCTGCTTGAGCTTCTGCATCAACGGTTGGATCATCCAGCTTCTCAAGTTGTTCGTCATCTAATAAAGAAGTGTCATCTGCCAATAGAGTCTAAGAATTTTTCTGATTTTTGTGAGTCATGTCGATTAGGCAAATCTAGTAGGCTGCCATTTGTACCAACTGAAACAAAGGCAAAATTGCCTCTTGAGATTGTTTATGCTGCAGTGTGGGGTCCTGCACCACTTGTTTCTTTTAATGGATTTCGCTATTATGTGTCTTGCTGACTCTCATAGTCGATTCACTAGGATATTTCCTCACTTCAAAAGTTGAGGTCTTTTCCACAGTCATGACCATGGTTGAGAAATTATCAAGTCATAAGATTAAAATATGTCAAACTGACGATGGTGGGGAGTTTGAGAATCATAAGTTTCACGGGTACTTTGAAGACAATGGCATTATTCACCGGATGAGCTGCCCCTACACCCTTCAGCAAAATGGGGTCGTGGAGCGTAAACATAGACATATTGTGGAGTCGGGACTCACAGTCCTAGCTCATGCATCTGTCCCTCAACGCCATTGGGACTCTGCTTTTACTACTGCTGTTTATCTATTCACCAAAATGCCTACTAAAGCCTTAGACAAAACATCTCCATCGGAGAAGTTATTTAAAAAGGCTCCTGACTATTCCTTGCTCCGAACTTTTGGATGTGCTTGTTTTCCTTCTCGGGCCATACAATAATAACAAGCTGGAATTCCCATCCACCAAATGTGTCTTCTTGGGCTACCATATCCCTTGTACAAGGGCTACCAGTGCCTTAACGTACCAAAGGGCAGGGTCTATATTTCAAGCCATGTTATTTTTAATGAGAAATGTTTTCCTTTTCCATATCCTAAACCAATGAGCCTAAACAGGAATCACCCTCTACCACCCATTGAAGCCCGTACCATCCCAACTCAAGATTCTCAAATAGTTGGCCACCTCTAGGCTCTAGACCTCTTGCTCCACAGGCCACACATCCCATGACCACTCGCTCCATGACAGGAAAACCTAGAGCCCAAAACCTTTCTTAGCACTCGTTACCCTTTATGTCTAACCACAGCCTTAGCCAGCCCAAGTGCACCTACGTGCTACACTTGAGCGATCCGACAACCTGAGTGGCAAGATGCCATGTATATTGAGTTTAATGCTCTTATTCAAAATGGCACATGGACTTTAGTTCCTCCTCCTCCTCGTAAAAATATTATCGGCTGCAAATGGATCTTCAAAGTCAAGCACCAATCAGATCGCTCTATAGTCTATAGACCGTTACAAAGCTCGCCTAGTTGTAAAAGGCTTCTCTCAACAAGCCGGCCTTAGATTTTAATGAGACTTTTAGCCCAGTCATCAAACCAGCCACCATTCGACTCGTCTTCATTATTGCCTACTTAGAAGGCTGGCCCATACATCAATTAGAATACTTGCATGGATTTCTTCAAGAGGAAGTGTATATACGAGGACGGTTTACATGAGATTGCTCTCGTATAAGGAGCACGAGGCCAATCTTTTGGCCATTAGATTCCGATCCAAGGGTCAATATCAAATCAGTAGGTAAGTGAGTATGTCATGTTTGTAACCGTCAGATCAAGATCCAACGGATACGAATGGAATTAGCCTCATATAAGCTATATGAGAACGATCTCATTTAAATGTTTCTCACTTTCTCTCCCTGTCTCTTTCTCTTTCTCTCTCTCTGTATATATATACGTGTGTACGCACGCGCGCCAACCACCTGGCTTCATTGACAACAAGTATCCTCATCATGTATGATGACTCCACAAGTCTTTGTTGGGCTGAAACAGGCACCCAGTGCTTGGTTTCACCGTCTCAGCTCATTGCATCTTTCGCTTGGCTTCAAAGCTCTTCAGTGGACACTTCACCTTTTATGTTCAAAGACTCTCAATTCACAGCTTACATGTTGATATATGCTGATGACATAACTATCATAGGAAACTCTCAGCACTTCACGCAACAAATCATCCAACAAATGGGCTTTCACTTTGCTATGAAAGATCTGGTAGGGTTGTCTCGGATATAGCAAAACCCAACCCTACCCAAGATAGGATCCGAGTTATTTAAACCCGACCCTATCCGAGATAGGACCCAAGATTCCTAAACTCAACTCTACCCGAGATAGAACCCGCAATACGCGAGAACCTGAGATAGGAATCGAGATTTTAATAAAATAATTAATATAATTAAAAAATCTTTAATAAAATAATTTATATAACTATAATAATAAAAAAAATTGTATATATTAGAAAATTAAGGGTTTAAATTATATATCTCGGGTAGGGTTGGTTCATGGGTATATTAAAGCCAAACCTGACCCTACCAGAGATAGAAGCAGGTTTTTAAATCTTGGAACCGACCCTACCTGAGATAGGACCCAACCCGACCCGGGTCAATGTCGGGTCGGTTCCATCGGGGTTGGGTCGGATCAGGTCTTTTGGTGCAGCCCTAAGATCTTGGGCCCTTATATTATTTTTTGGGAGTTGAAGCAACCTTCTCGGGTTTTCATTTAAACCTATCTCAAACCAAATAGATTGTGGATCTATCTCCTCAGTCGAGCCAACCACAAGAATGCAAAGCCCATTTCAACTCCATGCCAAAGTAAAAACAAGCTCTCCATATTTGAAGGTGAGACTCTCGTTGAGTCACTGATCCCACCGAGTATAAAATTAAGCCTCGTTGGAGCACTTCAGTATGTCACTTTGACCCGGCCGGACATTTCATTTGTTGTGAATCAAGTGTGTCAATTTATGCATCAGGCTGGCTGCCCCGATGATCGTCGATCATGTCAGGCTTTTGTATTTTTCTTGTTCCTAAACTCGTATCATGGAGTACCAAAAAGCAACCCACTGTTGCGCACATAAGTGCTAAATCTGAGTACAAGTCATTGGCCATCACAGCTGCAGAATTAACTTAGCTATAGAGTCTTCTTCGTAAGATCGGCATTACTCTACATCAAGCTCAATTTCTTTGGTCCGACAACATTAGCACCACCTACATGGGTGCCAATCCAGTTTTCCATGGGCGGCACAAAACACGTGGAAATGGACTACCATTTTGTTTGTGAAAGGGTTGCACACAAGACACTACAAGTTCGATATGTGTCAACAGTAGACCAGCTTGCTGACATATTCACCAAGGGTCTCTCACGCCAAAGGCACAGACTACTTTCCTCCAAGCTTATTGTGCATGAAAAGCCCCATTCGCTTGTGGGCGGATAGTAGAGAATCATTGATCTCATTCAATGGGATTTGCCCAAAATTCAAGTCCCGTCGTTGTGAATGTGACTTTATTAGGTTTTCAAACTTACCGTGATGATAAACATCTGCTACAATTTTAGTAAGTTGCCGGATTGGTTTAAAAAACTGTCTGCAGTTCAGTCCACTGTGCAAAGTATCTCCTTCCTATATCATGACATTCTAAATTCAATAATGTAAAAAATGGTGATTATAGTCTAAGCTAATTAGATGATGATGATGACAATTTATCTGTTGCGCTTAGAATATGTTCCGCATTTTCGGTTTGATGCACTTCCATTAGTTAGCATGTACATGTTCTTGTAAACTTGCTATGGAACATACTAACGATGAGTTACTTAGCAGCAGAGAAGTTTTTCTTATCTCTGTTCTTGTTTATTTTTATAGTGTTCAGATGGTTTCACTTAATTTTAACAGTTTTTATCTACTCTGGTTTGTGATGTACTTGATTATTTTCTTTATTACTGATTGTTATATGTAGTTTGTATTTGGTTACATGTATGACATAATCAAAAGAGTTGTATTATCAGACCACCAAATTGGAGCACATGGATCCTTCAATGTGTCTCCTTTTTTTTGGTTCACAAGATCCTTCAATCTATCGGTCATAATCATAATCATAATCATAATCATAATCAAGTAGCGTCTTTTCCCAACTATTTGGGGTCAGCGACACGAATCTTACACCTCCATTCCAACCTGTTTTAGGCTACCTCTTTTGTAAAAGATAGTAAAGTCAAATCTTTTTTTATCAGTCAACTTTAAGAATTTGCATTTATTGGCAAAGATGCATGATTTGACGTAGTTGTATACAGCTACTATATTGAAATAAACTTTAGTAGATTTCAGAATTTACCATGATAAAAGTTCTGCTACAATTTTTGGAAGTTGTGTATCTGCCCATACGCACCCGTATCACCGGTACGGCCTTCCAAGGACATAATTCATTTAGGTAGATGCCCATACACCACATCCTTTACCTGTTTATCGAGGCCAGTATAGGCTTGCTGAACAATATTGAGAAACTATTTTTGAACATATCAATCTTGACGTCTCTCAAGCATTTTTTCTAAAAGAGATGGCAGGTGTACCGGCCGGCTCCCTTGAATCTATTCTCAAACGCTGAAGAAAATTTGTATTCCCTTCCCCCTTCTCTTCCTTGTTTTTGGTCGTGACGGAGTAAAGTCAGCCCTGTAATGTATGACCCATATAGATGAGCGTCATTGTAAAGTACTCCTTATAATGAGAGGTGTCTAATTCCTTAGGACCTGACTCGAACATGTACTACAGTGCTGAGGCCCATTGATCATTTATGCACCAGGTAAATCAAGTTCGAACTTGAACCCAGGACCCATGAGCCCCCATTTCCGAAGCATGTCCTGCCATCACACCGACGTCCTCTTCTTCATTACTCAACTTACTCAATAATACTCCATATTAACTTTGACACGTGTAATGTTATCAAACATAAAAAAAAACTTTGATACAAGTGAAGTCATAACCTATAATCTATATAATTTATAAATCTTAACCATAATTAGGTCCATTAATATGACATAGTGAGTAATAACTAATATAATAATGATTTCACGGTTTATAAAGGGAAAGCAGATGATGGGACGTTTTGTGAAGGGAAAGCCGCTACAAATGCGCTTTCTTTGAAGCGGCTTTGTTTGCCTAAACATGCCATACAACAGCTTTTTTGAAAGTTGCAACTTCCAAGATTTCACAAGTGACCTGAATTCAATATCAGTTTGAAAAGATACGCTTATAAACAGCTGCTTGTAACTGACGCACAAATGAAGCATGGTAAGTGTCCTACCATAATGCCGAACACATCTCATTGAATTTTTTGTACTCCTGAACTGGTGCCTTATTCTTACCTTCTCATGTTTAGTTTCCATACAGTCCCTAAGTAGCGACCCAAGTGTGCATCCGGCACAGCTCCATACTCAGGCCCCATGCCAACAAGGAGGGCTTAAGAGAGCAACTTCAGGCAAAAATAGACCTATCCTTTCCAATGAAACAAACAAATTTCCACAGGTGAGGCCAACACAGCCAAAAAAACAATTGACATAGCAGTTTATCGTTCGCCAATAAAACATGGGAGAGTGAGTCTGGTGTACAGGGCAATATATACAAAAAGCAAGCAGTATACGGCACAATAAACTGAATCCGAGCAAAGGTGAATCAGTCATTTCACTGTACGAAGAGCTGCAGGTTCCTGTTAATGTGAGAATTTTGATCACGGTTTTGCATGGTTAGATCAACAGTAGTAACTGTACTCTCAGAAAAGAGAAAAAAAATGATATTAAACCTGAGCACCAATAACATCAGTATGCTATTAATAATTCTTCTTGGTACGCTTGGGCAACCTTGATGTTTCCCTCCTAGGCTCCTCCAAAGCTTTCATTTCTGCATATGACTGCAGCACCAACAAAGAACCACCGGGTAAGGACTATGAACAAAGCCATCATAAAACTGCATCGCATAATATACAAGCCCCAAAAATTAGGCACATGAAAAGAAGCGAGGGAGAGAGAGGAGGGGAAGGGAGATATAACATCATCATCATCATCATACGCCTTATCCCAGCTATATGGGGTTGGAGGTATGGATTATATACCGCGTTTGACTCTAATCGGAATCAAAATGGTACAAAATCCATACAAAGAAACATAGTGGTAAGCTTTTACGTTGGATGCCCTTCCTGATGTAACCCGCTGAATAGAGGACAATGTTAAGAAGATTCAACGTCATCATATTCATCATACATCTTTCCAAATATGTAGATAGGCTTCATGACATTATGGTTGAACATGCAATATTAATATAGCCATCTTCCATAAAAAAGCTGGTAACAATGAAAACCAGTCTACTTTTACATGGGAGCATGGCACCAGGAAGGGAGATATAGCAACTAAAAAAATGCGGGGTGCTCATATATTCATGACTTAAATATACAAATTCCAATTACAGAAACATTGACTACCCGAAAACAACCCTGAACAGAAAAATACCAATTTACCGGCAGTATCAGGCTAATGAAATGAAAATCAGAGACAATGAAGTAAAAATCCAAACACGAACTAACTTACACAATGAATAGTTTTCAAGACTGAAGAACGTGATTCCAAGTTGAGTTCTAAAGGAAACATGCATTATAAGCATGAAACGAGTAAATTGAATCTACTGAGAAAGCAAAAACTGTCTCCTAAAATTGTTGCTATAGAAAGTACCCCTCCAGAAAGCTCAATAAAAGAAGGGCTCAAACAGAGAAGAAATTCTCCAATGTCATACCATCTATCACAACGCTGGTTTGTGCTGCGAACCAGCTTAACAGCTACACGATAATTTTGATCTCATCACAAGAGTGAGACTTGGCTAAATAAATGAACAATCTTTTTAAACGTTTCTGACATAGATCTCCTTATTTTTTGAGAAATCAATGCTAATTGAGAAAATCCAAACATCCATCGAAGGTCCCCTTTTCCAACATAAGATTAGTTTGACTCACTATTCAGCTACATACATGAACACCAGGAATAATTGACATCCCTCAGGCAATTAATTCTCTGGTCAACCATAAAATGGAGTCTATGGAAAGAAACATAAAGGAATCATCAGAAAAGGATTCTGCAGCATACTCAGAAAAAACATCTTTTTTTTTCCTTAAAAAAATTTTTTTCTGCTAATGTCAGTGAATAAGTGATTTGCTAACCTAGTTAAAGCTGGGTCTTCGAAATCACTCTTATGCCCAGACAACCATCTTTATTCTAACAGATCCAATTTAACATGTAAAGGGCAACACTAGCTGAAAACTTGAGACCAATATGCCTAGCCCCCTAAATCATAATAATCATAATCATAATCGTGATCAAGTAGCGCGTTTTCCAATAGTTTGGGGTTGGCAAAAGGCAAAAATCAATATAATAAAATTGGGAAAAATGTACATTGAAAACAATCATTTACGTGAAGTTATAAACACCAACGAAAAGCAAATCATGAAGCATACATGTCAGCATTCAAATGTCATATTTGAATAACATTTAGCATATCTGAAGTTGCAAATATACAACAGAAGACATGGTTATTTAAAATGTTGCACTCTGTTCTAGGGCACCAATGACTCCAAAAGAAATAAGTGTGACTATTAAATAAAAATAGATTATATTTGAGTTTCAACTGGTAAGAACAAAGAAAAACAAGTGAGTGAAATAAAGGGACAAACCTCCTCCCATTTTTTTTTGAAGGTTCAAGAGCTCTCGACAGCAAGAGAGACATTCAGCATGGTATGTAGCTGCCAATTCTTTTATAAGTGCCTTTCGTTTAATTACACCAATCACTGCATAGAAACAAGTTCAGGGTAAGCATAATGGAAGATGCTCCTTATCTAGATGTAGGTCAATTTATGCCAATTATCCCAAAATTCCATAGTTCGAACAAAAAGGAAAAGCACATATAAACCCTCATTGTAAAAGAATAAAAAGAAAATAAATTCAGTGACTACAACACTCCAGTCTATTAACCAGAGCCAGCATCTTGCTCCTCCCAAAAAAATCCCTCCGTCCAATGAAGGTTGTCTGGATTTGAAAAAAGACAGGTCCAAAATTACATGGCTGGGTTTGCTCTCTCAAGACAACAACAAAAAGAACACGAGGAGAGCTGTTTTTCTTATACAAGCCTTGAATTCCAATAATTTCCACTCATTGTGTAATGCAGATGAGCTTCATTGGACAGAGGGAGTTAAAATTACCATGCTTTATTAACTAAAAAATAAGCAAAGAAGTGCAATAATAACTACAACATAATCCAAATAAGGATCATCAGAGAGTCAAGAAAGAGACAAATATAATCCAACACAGCAATCCAAATCATGCTCAACTACAAGTCTAACGCTACATACTCCCTCCATCCAAAGAAGCCTGTCTGTATTTGAAAATAGATCAAATTCACTGGAATCAAAGCTTGTACAAAGAAACAGTGTTGCCCCCCTCTCTTCCTTATTTTTGGTGGTGATAGATCAAAGCCAGCCATATGTAATGATGGACCAACGTTCTTCCAAATGCAGACAGGCTTCATTGGACGGAGGAAACACATCCCGACAGCAATCAATTAACGTTGATGTAATAGCCAGATTAACTAAACTAACAATCTAACACTCCCTCAATTATATAAAAAAAACAATCTTAACACTCCCTCCGTCTAGCATTACCTGTCTGGATCAGAAAATCAAAACGAACTAAAATCAGTTCATTTTTGTAATCCAGACAACTAAAATTAGACGGAGGGAGTAATAAGGTCTAGGGCATCAAACTAAGGATATCAAGAATCACTTCAGTATCCTTAGTGATAGTGGAATTACTTCGGCTGGGGTCAAATTCGGGTGGAGCTTCGGCGGGAGTGGGCGATTGGGATGCCGCCTCCGGTGGCGTCGGCGGAGGAGGCGGTGTATCTTCTTGGGGAGGCGGAGAGGGGGCGGCGGGAGGGACGACGGGGGGATCGTCTGCGTCGGCCATGATGGTTCCGCAGTCGCTGAAGCCCAGTACTGGTTCAGTCCGGCTCGTTTAAAACAGCCACTTTTGTTCGAGTCGGTTCGGTCCGGTTCTCTGTTCATAATCTAACAGGGCCGCCTATCCTGCCACCCAGTTTTTTTCGCAGCCCCCCCTCCCCAAATTGTTGCCTTCTTTTCCTTTTAAGAAAGTTCAGAAAAAAAATTCCAATCAGATAACAACGCCAATGGGTTGGTCAACCCAGGGCTGCACAAAAAAACGGACGATCCAACCCGGATGGAACCGACCCGATATTGACCCGGGTCAGGTCAGGTCCTATTTCAGGTAGGGTCGGTCTAAGATTAAAAAACCTGGTTCTATCTTGGGTCGGGTTGGGTTTGGCTTTAAAATACCCAAAAACCAACCCTACCCCATATATACCATTTAAATCTCATATTTTTTAATATATATAAATTATTTTATTAAAAAAATATAATTTTATTAATTATTTTATTAAAATCTCAGTCCCTATCTCGGGCACTCGGGTATTACAGGTTTTATCTCGTGTAGGGTCGGGTTTTGCTATACCCGACCCTACCCGACCCAAGATACAGCTCTACGTCAACCTAGGTTAAAAAGACAAAAATACCCATAAATCAAACTAATCTGCCATAATGAAAAAGATGTTGGGGGCTGCTTTGTTGTTGTAGCACGCAGATCCCCACCGTAACCCATCGGTGCTCCACAACCACCATTGCCAGAGCACTGCCATTCAATGGAGCTCCTTTGGCTGCCAACTCGTGTCACACCTCCGTTTTTGTCGCTAATTGAAGTGTCACTATTAACGCCAACTACTGCCACCAACGATGACTCCAAGCTTCCGTCATTTTCTCATCTTCTCAGCTGTTGGGAGGTCGGCAAGTGTCTCCAGACAGCCACCTCGGCTCATAAGCGACAACACAACCACAGTCAGGCCAGATGCGGCCAATCCCCTCAAGGGCATGGCCAGAATTTTTTCCTTCATCTCCACATTTCTACTTTCTTTGCCTCTTCCTCTCGACATCAATAATGACTACATCCTATTAACGACATACTTTTCTAGAAAGGGTAAATTGCACATGATCTCCATGAATCGTAACAAAAAAGTCATTAACCCTCATGTATTATTAAAATCTCCACATAACCCTCATGCCCTAATGGTGTTAAGCTAAAAAATTAAATTTTATGATTACTGCTCTATTTATCGTGTTCTTTCAAATAAAAAAATGTCATTCCACTTCACCTCCCTCCAACTCTAAAAAATCTAAATTTTTTCCACCTTGCACTATGTTGTCCATTCTCTTAGCACCCTCACAAGTCTAATTCACATAAGTTTATCATTTGATTTATTAAATGGTGGTTAAGTACAATTTATAAATAATATATATAGTTAAATGTAATTCATAAATAATACGAGGGGTTAAGCATAATTCACATATAATACATATGGGTTAATTGGTGTTTATAAATGATTCATATGGGCGGCTATGTGTTGTAATTCATCGTGTATTGAAGAACAAATTAGCAAAGTGCACGACAATATTTTGGTCTGAAACCAAGGCCATATCAAAATATAGAATATATATTTTTCTGCATAAATTTATAAGTGGGAACTAATCTAGCCTGGGTCGAGCCTAGGTTGAGCCTTCCAACTATTAGAAGCTAGATAAGACATGTTTAAATTTCGAGCATGGGGCGAGCTTTCCTATAATATGTACTTGAGCTCGAGCTTGAGTCGAGCTCCATAATTATTAACAAGTTGAGCTCAAGTCGGGAGCATGAAATGTCGTATCGGATATCGGTAAAATATCGGTCGGCCTAAGAGACGAAATATCGGAGATATTGCGTAAAAAAATATCGGTCGTCAAAAACTAGTTTTTATCATGTATTTTCAAAATCTAACTTCTAAAATGAGTTATTCTAATTTAAACAAAGAATAGATTTCAAAATATGCATAAAAGGATAGAAAACAAACATGAAAGTTTTTTTTTCCCAAAAAAAAAAAAAAAATATTTTTTTCAAATTTTTTTTTTTAAAAAAAATATTTTTTTTTTCAAAAAAGGCCATATCGCCGATATATCGGCGATATTTGGAAAAAATGGAAAAATCGATACTTAATGGTATCGGAGTATCGGTTTGTGTCCGATACCGATATATCGGCGATATATCGGCGAGCTGGCATTCCATGGTCGGGAGCATGGAAAATTATCTCGCCGATATATCGATATCGGGCCCAAACCAATACATCGATACCAATTAGTATCAGTTTTTTTAAAAATTCCAAATATCGCCAATATATCGGTTTCGGACCGATATATGGGTATTTTTTTAATAAAAAAATAATTTTCAATTTTTTTTGAAAAAAAAACTTTTATGTTTGTTTTCTGTCATAATATGCATTTTTATGCATATTTTAAAATTTATTCTTTGTTTAAATTAGTATAACTCATTTTAGAAGTTAGATTGTGAAAATATACGGTAAAAACTAGTTTTTGGCTACTGATATTTTTTTACACAATATCTCCGATATTTCATCTCTTTGGCTGACCAATATTTTATCGATATTCGATACGATATTCCATTGTCGGGAGGGTATGAGATGTAAACGAGTGGAGCAGAGCTTGAGCTCGAATTAGAATTTTCGAAGTCGAACTGAGTCATGGCCAAGCTTCGCTCATTTACACCCCTAGATATTATAATAGTTGGGGTAGTTTTTGCTATTTGGAAGCAGCTCGGGGAGAGGTGGCTCCTTGGCGTGGGCTGGGGCGGAGGAGGCGGCGGCAGTAATGGTGGAGAATGAAAAGACGCTAGCGACAATGGCGGGCAGCGAGCCAGCGACACTGGAGGGTGGCGGGGAGAATTTGTGAGGAGGAGATAGAGATTGACTGATTGAGAGAGCACATAGGAATAGGGCATAAAGAATATGATATATATATATATATTTATCAAGTTGGGTCGATTTATTTATATAATATTCGAACCTGCCCCGACCCGATCCGTTGGATCGGTTCCTTTTTCAAACCCGGAACCGGAACCGGGCACTGTATAAGGAATCCCAGAACTCAATAATGCCGGGTCGAGTCGGGTCGAATTTTTACCCGACGTGCACCTGCAAAACGGCTCGGTGGCGGGATAGGCGACCATATAACACGGTGTACGCGGAAGGTCCGGTTCCTCGTTCCTTCAGCAGACGACTCCTCCACCGCCGCCGCCTTCCACTTGGCCGGCCTCCTCCTCTGCCGCCGCCTCTGCTTCCCCTTCTGGTCTCTTTCACCCTCTCCTCCGGCTGCTTCCATCCTCTTCTCCGCCTCCTTTTCCGAGCAAAAAGGCGCAAGCTTTTCTGCTTCCCGGAGAGGCAACCATTCTCGTCGCCGGTGCATTGGAGGTATTGCTTGTTCTCTCTCTGCTGTCATTCTTCTTTACTTGACAAATCGCATTCATGTCTTGGAGGTTGAAGGGTTTTGAGATTTGATGCAAATACCTAGTTAGCTGTATGTTGTCTTCTTTCAAAATTTGATGTTCTCCCTCTGTCCGGGAAAGGTAGACACAGTGTGGAAGAGTCGATTTGTTTGAGCCAGAGTGAACCTTTTAAGTGGGAAAAGGCTCTGTGGCTTGGAAACTAGGGCAACTGTATGTACTATGTGCCTTTTTGGGAGACAGATATAAGGGGAATGTATCTACCTTTTTGGGACGGAGGGAGTAAATTGTTAGATTTGCAAACTTTCATGTGAAGTTGGGGTCTTTTTAGTTGACTATACTAGTCCAAGTCCACTGCATAAAGCATAGTATGGTAGTGTAATAAAATTGGATAACCAAGGGGGTGTTGGTGCGATGGCCAGGACACGCTTCCTGAAGCGGAGATCTTGAATTTGAGCCCCACATTGTTGGCCACCCAGCCGGGATTATATCCCAGTTTACCCGGTGCCGTTGTGTATGGTGGGTGGGGGATTGACACCGTGATATGGTGCTTTAATAGGCCGGTTGCCCTGCCCCTTCTAGTCTGGTCCTAAGGATGCTGATACCTCCTATTTTATCAAAAAAAGAAATAGATTACTGAAGTTCTGATTATGAGTCCAATCAGTATGTAATTTGTTTACTTATGTCTTGGAAATTCAAGGGTCTTGTCATTATAACCCGAATACCTTGTTTGAATGTATGCTGTCTTCTTTCAAATTTCTACCTTCTTCAGATCTGCACAGTTTTTTTTGTTTGATATATGTTCCAAAAAAGAAAATTGTTAGTCTGATCCCTTCTGTTTATTGTTGTTAAGGCTAGCTGCTTGTTTGGGTATGTGTAATGTTCCATTTTTTTTAAATTACCTTCCCAAAAGTTGCAAAGTTGTTTGAATTCAAAGTAACCTGTTGGTTTGATTATTTTTTTATCTCCTCAGTAGGGTCGTTGTTGTGGAAGTTTGCAAGCTGCATCTGGAGCTGGGATGTAGCTGTTGATCCTGTGTCTGTTGTTGGCATATTTAGTTTGGAGGTTGTTGTTTTGCTGACTTTTTCCACATGCCTGCTATGGCTCTTAGAAGACTATTTTCCAGTGAAGATTTAAGTCAAAAGCCACCACAAGTAGATGAGAAAAATGTTCAGTCAAACCATCAAAATGAAGCTTTTCATAGGTGGGCACCATAAATCTGTGCATAAAATTCAAAATTTTGAGTGTTAAGAATGTTCAGTTTCCATTTTCCGACCTCAAATTGTTCGGAAAAGGCTCTTCTTAGTATATTGTCTTGATATTTTTAGTTTCAATATAGTTTTTGTGTTTTTTTCCTGTTCTAACTTGTTTGCACTTTGTCTTATAGAAAGCAGAGGATTCAACGGCATAGGAAATCACTTCCTATTGCACCAGGTATATGTCACCATGAGAAAATCTATTTTTGTTATTTCTATTTCTTTCTTTAGTCAGAGAAAATGTAAAATTTTGTAAATTGTTAGACACCCACAGTTTAATACAGTTGAAACATGGGTTGGAAAAGGAAGGAATATGATGAACTCATTTTGGATTTTAGTATGGGCTTCTGGACATTGATTCATACTTATTTCTCAGTCACACTAGATTTGTGACTGAAATAGATCATACGTATTTATTTGGTTATTTTGTTTCTTTATACCCTCCCTCCAAAATTACTTGTCCTAATTAGAAAATTAAAATGAACTAAGATCAGTTCATTTTCGTTTTCTAATGGGGACAGGTAAGTTTGGACGTAGGGATATTTAATTAAAGTAGTAATTATTTGTCAGTTCATCTTCGATAAGCTTAAATAGCTTTAAAAGAGATAGCTCCTATAAATTGATATTGAAATTGTGTTTCATCCTTCTTATCCTGCAAATTTTGTACTTCAGTTGAAAGGAGAATTGTGGAGGAAGTGAAGAAAAATGATATTCTAATAATAGTTGGAGAAACTGGAAGCGGGAAGACAACACGTAAGGCTCCTACATGACAATACATCTGCTAGATGAGTTTTGGTTTATGGTCTATTTTTTCATGTATGGATATTGATTGACTTCTACTCGCTATTCATGGTCAACTGTTCAAACTACCCCTTCTAGATAAAAGACTAGTACTAAGACAAATAAGAACAAATCTAGTCGAACAATGTTACATTGAAAGTGGAATTATACATAAATACAAAAAAATCATACTTGCTACATTTGACTACATTTTTTTAAATATACATTCTGCAATCCAAAAGGAGGGTTTAAAATCTGTGTTCTGTAGTAAAATTCTTGTCTAGATAGATTATGGAATACATTTAAAGGGCAGATGTTTCTATATTGTTTCCCTTACTAATGTTTATTTTTGGTCAATAATATATAGTTTCCAATTATTATATAAAGAGCAGATAGTTGGGATAAGGCGTATGAATATATAGTTTCCAATTATGACAAGGATATGATCATATTTTCAAGAATTAATGTGTAATTTCATTTTTCTTATTAGAAGAAGCGTGTATTGAAATGAAAATGGAAGACATACATAAACAAATTAATCCTAACAACTTCTTGAGGTTAGAGTCCGAAAAGTGATTTCACCTAGGGAGTAGTGATTCTAATTTTAAAACTCACATACTTTAATATATAATATAGTCATAATCATAATCATAATCATAATCATAATCAAGTAGCGCCTTTTTCTAACTATTTGAGGTCGGCGACATGGATCTTACTCCTCCATTTAGGCCTGTTTTAGGCTACCTCTTTTATAAGAGATAGTAAAGTTAAATCCTTTTTTATTAACTCCATCCCAGTTCTCTTAGTTCTCCCTCTCCCTTTTTTGGCATCACTTCTAATCTTCTCAGAGGGGCATCTATTGGTCTTCCTTGCATATGCCCATACCAACGCAACCTACATTCCCTCAGCTTCTCCCCTAAAGGAGAGCTACCCCAAAATTCTCACGAATATATTCATTTCTAATCCTGTATCTCCTAGTTATCCCACTCACCCACCTTAGCATTCTCATTTCGGCTACATTCAACTTATCTATATGATTTTTCTTTGGTGCGTAACACTCCGCTCCATAGAGTATTGCAGGCCTAATAGTTGTCCTACAGAACTTGCCTTTTAAGCCTTTTTGGAACATGCCTATCACACTTTACCCACCCCATATTTATCCTATGCACCACATCACTATCAACGGAATTGATCACACCTTGACACTTCTTACTCGTCTATTTTAAATAAAGCTCTACCTATAGTTCTACCTTCTTTAAAATTAAATTCCATGCACTCTGTCTTAGTCCTACTTATTTTAAAACCCTTTGATTCTAGATTCTCCCTCCATTCAAACCTACTTTACTCTCATCAATTAAAAAGTGTTTTCACTTTAAAAGATCCAATTTAAAGTACGAGGTGCAGTTGGAACATTTACCTTCTTGGGTAATCGTAAATATTATATATTAGTCTAATAGTTGTGATTGGTTATGATCAGTTTTTTAGAACCTTTCTGATTTCTGCAGTTGATCTGATTGGTGGATCTTATTTGTTCTTGTAGGGTTGTGATTTGTTTAGGAAAGCTGGGAGTCCTATCTATAATAACTTTCGTAAAAAACTATCCCATTAACTTTGCCTTGAAAATTGACGTGTCTTTAAATACCATCACGACTACCTTTGGCTCTATGATTTTATTGCAAAGGGTTCGAGTATCTGAAAAACATGGCAAAAATTCGTCTAAAACCATCTCACCTATTGGTGATCTTAAAAAAAAGAGCAAGAATCGGCATTAATTCTAACCATCTTGAATGTTTACAATTAGTGCAGGGGATTTGTTGTTTCACGGAGAAGGAACATGGAAATCCTTGTGAAAAAGAGGGAAGTGGGTTAGAATCCAGTATTGGCCATAATTGAAATCTTGATTGCTTATGAGATGGGTAATGCCAAGGTGGAAGGTTGGCCACTAATAAGAATTTACAACATTTATAAAGTAGAGGCATGCATCCAGAAACATATAATGGAACAGGGAGGAGGATATTTCTAATTGAAGCAAATGCTGAGTAGGGTTGAATAGCAGAATGGAACCAAGAGTACGTGGATTCAAAATATCATGTAATGAATCGTTGAGCTCCATGAGGAAGATCACTGATGTTAGTTAACCACTTCTCATGGAAATTTAAGCTGTTAGGAAGGTTCTATCTGTTTATCCTTTTGCGATAACAGTCTCTGCGCGCTCAAGCAGGAAGTACTACATTAAGCTTCGTGCATGAGCACACACAGGGGGGGCACACAGACAAGAGGGAAAAACTGCCTTCCTTGCAGACTTGCAACATGGCCCTGATATTAACCAAAATCTTTGTACATTAGAACGCTAATAACTGACCTACTAAGAATCCATGGAAAAGTTGACTTAAGAAATCGAAAAGGTAGCAACCTGTGGAAGCAGCAGAAACTCTGGGAGTTAAACAAAGGGATGTGCTAGTTACTTAAGGTCACGATCAAGTGGATTCATGGTGGGGTTATAACAATTTTTCTCAGGGTTAAGGAAGGTTGCTAGAATACCTTCGGAGCTCTTGCTGGTGGGAAATTACTGCTTTCTGCGTAATTTATTGTCTGTTTATGTAATCCCATATAAGAAACAGTTTAGTGAACAACTATTTAGTTCCCTAAATTTTCCTTGTGATTCATTCTTTCTCAGTAGTTACGGTTCTATTCGATATTGTATGATTAGTCATTATTCTTTACAAAGATCAACTTTTTTATGCAGAGTTGCCACAGTTTTTGTATAATGGAGGATTTTGTCAGGATGGGAAAATTATAGGTATCACTCAGCCTAGGCGTGTTGCTGCTGTCACTGTTGCAAAGCGTGTAGCAGAAGAATGTGGAGTTGAGCTAGGTCAGAAGGTGGGATATTCAATCAGATTTGACGACATGACTTCAAGCTCAACAAGAATTAAATTTATGACAGATGGATTATTATTGAGGTTACTTCTCATTTCTTTGTTTTTTTGAAGTATAAATATTTCAATCTTGGGTCAACCATAAGAAGAGGAAAAAACATATAACTGAAATCGATTTGGGTATCTGGTAATTTAGTATCTAATCCTTGCCATAGAATTAATTTTGTTTCTGGTTTATGTCCATGTTTTAAGAAATGAGTATAGTGGTGCAGTATTTTGTTTTGAAAAGAAAGTTTGTTCTTCAGGCCCTCATCCATCTATTTTCCTACTGAGAGTTACATAATTTCTTTTGACTCAATACAAAGTCGCATGAAGATGGCATTTGGTGCTCTTTGCTACTATGCTTTGCAACACGGTACATGAGTAATCATTCTGAGTATTTATAAATAAAAACAATAAAGAAGCCATGTCACTGATGGGAATAGGGCATAGATATTGGTGATGCGGATGGTCTTGATGAATATGGAAGATGATTATGATAGTTTTTTTGTTCCTTATCCATGCAGCTTCTCTCATCTGAATTCCATTGTGCAAATATTTGGACAATGCTATCATCCAAATGTCTATATGCCTCATCCTACTGATACCTCTTTGTGAATCATTTTCTTCCATTTCTGTATATTATGTTGTAAAGTTTGCTTTCTTCATGGTGATACACTATTTCCTTTGTTAGGGGTTACTTCGGGAACGGATCTATCTTATTTAATACCTTGCTACTTTATTGGCATGTATGTTATTTTTGTTATAAGAATATAGCAACTTTGAATCTAATTAAAACCATAATCATGTAGCGGCCCAACAATTTGGGGTTGGCGACATGGACCTTGCATCTCTGTCCTAGCCTATTTTATGCCAACTCTTCTATAAGAGATAGTAAAGTGACATCCTCCTTGGTATCTCAATCCATATCCTATTAGGTCTTCCTCTTACATGTTTTGGCTTTTTCCAATCAATTTACCAAGGCCTCGACTGGTTTCTTTGTATATCCTTACACAATTGCAATCTACTCTCTCTAAGCTTATCCTTTCTCATTGCTCATTTTTGTTTGCTTTCTCCTGTTTATCTCACATGTGCAGTGTCAACTCCATTCCACTGCATCTAGTTTATGAATATGACTTGACTTTCAGGCCTAACTGTCTCATCCGTAATGTACAGAAGGCCTCAGCCTATTGAATTTCCCTTTGAGCCTAATTGGAACATGCCTTCGCACAACACTGCTGAAGCGGCATTTGACCTTTTCGCTCCTGCATTTATTCTATGTACAACATTACTTGTGAACCTCCAGCAAAAAAATGACAATTATTCACACCTTTGCACTTCTTGCCCCATCTATTGTAATTACGGGTGGTGTATCGTATCATCTGTAGAGTTGAATTCCAGAAGACTTTATCATAATTTTACTGTCTTAAAACAATTTTTGTTCTATGGGGTCTCTTCACTTTTACTTCATTGTTTTTTTGCTAAACCCTAATTTAGTTTAGTGCACTAAAACTACACATTTATAAAGAACATGCACCAGTGTTACATTGTCTTCAATACATGCATTTAGATCATCCGTCAATAGCAAGATATGGTCTGAAGGTAGACTTGTGATGTACACCTACTATGACGTGGAAATTCTTGCTTTTATCTTCACTTTTTCTAACATTATATACTCCCATATCATAGGTTTCTTCTAAAGTTTCGAACTTTTTTTCATTTTGAAGACACTTCTGATCAGCTCCATAGACAATCTATCATAGGCTTAGTCTAAAGCTATGAAGGACATAAAGAGGTTTTCGTCTTTCTCTATACTGCCCTTTTAATTATGGTGACAAAAAGATAGCAAATTTTGAATAATAAAACAAATTCATGAGGCCTAGGTAGCTGATTAACTGGTGGACAAAGACTATATTCTATTTTCTCCTAAAATGGTTTTGGAGCCAAGATCCTGTCTTCAAATGCTGAGGGGCATGCGTTTCCTACTGTATTCTACCCCAATCTCCCCCTTCCCTCTCCCCTCTTTCTTACCCATTCACACCTAAACTCACTGTTACTTGCACTTATGGGGAGTGTTAGTGTGTAGAATTACACAAACTGTTAGGAGAAGTGGCTAATTAACACCCCTTTTCTGTAGGGAAGCACTCCAGGACCCTTTACTCTCCAAATATTCTGTCATAATTGTGGATGAAGCACATGAGAGAACCGTTCATACGGATGTGTTGTTGGGCTTGCTGAAAACTGTGCAAGCAGCAAGAGCAGTATCTGCCACACAGAGTCGAAACATGATCAGAGCCACTGATAATAGAAAATTTCCTGATAAAGAAGATAAGAAGCAATCTTTTGGTCGTTTGAGGCCATGTCAGGGTGGAAATGTGTCTTTCTTGAAGTTGATTATAACATCTGCCAGTTTGGATGCGAGAGGCTTCTCCAAATTCTTTGGTGGTGCAAAGGCTGTTCATGTTAAAGGACGGCAATATCCTGTGGAAATATTTTATACTCGCCATCCTGAGCGGGATTATCTGGATGCAGCCTTAATTACAATTTTTCAGGTAGCGAGCACTCTATTTGTAAAAACTTGATCAGTCGTCATGTATTTGATCCTCTTTTCTTCATTACTTCTGGCTTAATATGCAATGATAGCTTGCAACCATTATGGATATGATAACACTGTATTTCCAGAGCAATTAATGTTCTAGATAAGTTTATTTCTTTCTCCTTTTCTAGCTCATTCACTGTATAACTGTAAATTTTCGTATTTTATTGAGAGAGCAAATGAGGAGATTTGGTAGTGGCTTGTAGAGGTCTATAAAAGGAACAGAGATGCCCAAGACGACCTGGAAAGAGTTAATGAGAGAGAGTTAGAGTTGCATGAGTTGAATGTGGAACTGATATACAATGGGGCTTTATGAGAGGGCTGAATATGTGCCATTGACCTTTCACAATTGGGTAATCTGAGAAGTGTCAACAAGAATAAACGGGAATATATAACCTCTAAACTTGAGGGCCAGATTTGACTTGTTAATTTCTTACTGAACTGGATAGAAATCCTATTATAAAACCACCCAAAGCCCAGAGTCCAACACATTCATATCCGGCCTGTAAATGCCTCTATTTGTTCTTTCCGCTATATGCTGTTAAGAGTTATAATATTAGGCACTGAATTCTACGTGGCATAGAATCAGTGGATAGACTTGTCTTTCTTTTCCTCTCATCGTGCTCCTTTCTTCTTTCTTCTCTCATTTTTGTTAGTTGTAATTTCTATGTTCAGTTATTTACCTGTTTATACTGTGATTGATAAGCTGTGCACACTTATTCAAACTGCGCAATAATGTTTTTGCTAATGTGACAGTTATCTGAGAGGTACCTTTCTGTTGTATATGCTTCTTGATTTAAGTATGTAACTTTGTCAGCATAACCTTTTAGGTTCATCTGGAAGAGGGTCCTGGTGATATACTTGTTTTCTTGACGGGGCAAGAGGAGATTGAATCACTGGTTAGACTTATCCAAGAAAGAATGCAGCAATTAGGAAGTGACCGTCAAAGTATGACAATTTTTCCAATATATTCTTCTCTACCATCAGAACAGCAGATGCTAGTGTTTAGGCCTGCACCCCCTGGAATACGTAAGGTAGTATTGATGACTATTACAGAATTATTTAAAAGATTGCAGATATAGGGTGCTGGGCGCTGGCAGCACATAGTGCTTTCTGTCAAAACTTTCAGTAGAAATGCTTGTTCTCATATATATATATATATATTACAATTTTGCTATGCATCTTGATTTGCGTAAGATGAGTAGTTTTTTATGGTTAGATATTTTGTAATTGGAGTGATGCTTCACTCATTTTTAAGGTAGCCCATTGGATGTATCCAAAGCTTATGAAAAATGAGGATTTGTGAACCCGAATTTTGAAGACATGGACTTGGTCAGTTTGATGCACGGCCTGTGGGTTATCCCTTGGTTAACTTCCCGTCCCTTATTATTTTTGTCAGTATTCTTGTGGCTTAAGACACTACCGATGTGATTTTGCAAGCATAATTTGGATTGGAAGTTCATATCATGTGGGTTCCGAAAGAAAATAGTTATGCTGTTTTTCTGTAATATCTTCAATAATGTACGACATATCCTTTTGTAGAATAAATGATTGGAGTGAACTTAAGAGCACCTTGTATTTCTCAAAGGAATTTGGCAATACGTTATTCAACCTACTGGATGTATTTACAGGATTATGCACAAACATGTATCTGTGGGCCTGAATTTTGAAAACATGGTCCCGATCCGTTTGAAGCACGGCCTATTGGTTATCCCGTGGTTAACTGCCAGTCGGCTTCATATTTTTGTTTGTGTTGTCATGCCCGTGGGTTAAGACATAGTATGGATGAGATTTTACCATGGAAAATTTGAATGGGAAGTGCATATTCAGTAGGTTCCAAAAGCAAATAGTTATGGATCAAAATAAAAGCAAATAGTTATGTTTCATTTTATTATGTTAAATAATATACGACATATCCTTTTGTGGGGTAATTGAACTGAATTGAGATAATGGGCAGATTAGTATTTCTCAAGGAGTTGGGTAATAAATTGGTTTATACAGTTTATGAGCTGATAAGGTTATGTTTCATTCGCGTATTTGAGTGGATGGATGTAGGGGAATATGTTTGTAATAATGAGGCTTAGTAAGATATAGGATGATGTATCTGGAGGTTTGTGGAAAAATTCAATGGTAAATTCTAATAAGGCTTTATGGATCTAGTGGTGTGATGACCATTGAGGATAAAATGGTAGAAACTTAAGTTTGTTTGGAATATTGACTAGTGTGCATAGTTGGGCAAGTTGCCTTGAATTACACTTTGCCTCCTACCTGGCTGAGTTGACCAATGACTGAAACAGGTTGACCAGTGCATGTGATGGCTCATGATGTACACTTTTCTTTCAAGTAATAAAATAAGTTGGCGGTTGTTATACTTTCATGTGCTTGTATACGTAAACATTAAAATATCATATTATGTATAGAGTAGTTAGGGAAAAAAAGTAAACATGGAATTTTTATATTAAATTGATTAAGTCACTACTTACTAACCTATGTTTCTAGTTAATAACCTACAATTGACTTGATTTAAGTAGGAGAGTTGACAGTCGACTCATAGAGTTAACCACAGAAGTAAAGTGCCTTTTTGTCCTGTTGTGACTCGGTCAAATATGCTAGTCGGTAAAGATGAAATTAACTGTGGTGAAATGGAGATGATTGTTGAGTTGTAGAAAAACTGAAGGTTAAGAACCTTGAGCGAATGAGAAAAATTATGGGTAAGCATATTAAAGCAACAAAGAAATGAAGAAAGGATGGGAGGATGGGGAGTAGAAGAAAGTGAAATGAACGAGAAGATAAAGTATGAGAACAAGAAGGAATGGTGTACAATAGAAGTAAAAAACGTAGCACAAAGAGAAGCCGTTAAAACTGGGCGAATGAAAGATGGTGTGAAAGAAAGAGGTAATAGGAGAAAGTGAATTTGGAGTAAACAGAGGCATAAAAAAGTAATTATATTCTCTAAAACTGTTTATCTGCTGGATGGGTTATTACTTTTTAAAGGATACGTGCTCTTTCATCCACTTTAAATCCAAATAAAAGTAATTCACAAGTAGAAATTAATGTTGATAAAGAACCACTATTTAATGTAGCTCCTGCCATATAACCTACTTGGATCCTACCTAAACTATTTTTGCTAAAAAATGTGTGAATGTAGTCTTTGTGTAATTGTTGCGGAAGAAAGGCTCTTTTCCATAGAATGATGGAACATATACCTCAATCCCCTGATTTGATTTCTTGTATTTTATTGCAAACATGTTTTTGTCTGTGTAATTTGAGGTGTCATTTTGGATTGCACGTGTAATTATATCTATTTCTACAAATTTGTGTCATGAAAACTGAAGGACAACATCTTATGAAGTATATATCTGGTTACCTATAACTGAAATGCTTTTAGTCGATAATTGCTGGAAGAGCGCTTTTATAATGTGCATAAGGCAATAGTATCAATTAACAAATTATAAGAAGTCAGCCTGTTGATTAATTTTTCACAGTTCTTATTGTTGCAAGAACCATTCATATTGTTTCATATCCCTGTGACCTAATGGTTCATTCGTTTTTCTTTTTCATTGTTTGACAGGTCATATTGGCAACAAATATTGCTGAGACATCTATAACAATTCCTGGAATCAAATATGTGATTGATACGGGATTGGTAAAAGCTAGATCTTATAACCCACTTAGTGGGATGGAATCCTTGATTGTCATTCCCACATCCAAAGCGCAGGCAATTCAAAGGAGGTATTACACCTGCCATTTATTATGTACGATATGATATGGTATGATGAAGATTTATGATTATAAAGTTGGTTGTTGTCCATAGAATTTTTGTTGATTGGTGTAACATGTAAATTCCAATTAAATCATCAATCATAAATAATGTAAGATGTGCGTTTCGATAATCACAAGTCTTCAGAATCGTCTCATTAAGTTGATTATGTCTCATAATCATAAATCTCGGTAATCAACTTTATGCATTTCGGTAATCATATCATAAATCATGTAACACATGCATTCCAATTATTTTTTCTCTAGAACGACTACTAGGTTAGTGCAATGAAGATAAAGTTGTTAAGGCGATACCTTTAATCGTAGCATTTAAGAAAGCCTAGGTGTGGCCTCAATAACTTACAAAGGTCAAGAAGCGTTATTTTAAATAGTTTGGGCATGTGCAAAAGTGGCTAGATGCAAGTCCAGTCAATTCAGAATCTTGTAGAAGGTTTGAAGAGCTCACAAGGAAAATTAAGAACATGGATGATTTTGTGAGAAAAGACATGCAGAAATTACTTTTAACTTCGATATCACCCCTTTTTTTGAGAAGTTGATATCATCCTCTGGAGTAGGCTGGTGGGATGTGTTATGATATCTGCATTCATTCTTAAATGCATTCTGTAGTCTACATTTATCTAAATCCTCATAGTTCTTCTGTTTTTAAGGTTGTTCTTCATAGTTTGTTAAGGAAATTCATATATGTGCAATATAGTGGTCGTGCAGGGCGTGAAGGCCCTGGGAAATGCTTTCGACTATATCCAGAGAATGAGTTTGAAAAACTCAATGACTCTACTGTCCCTGAAATCAAACGTTGCAACCTCTCGAATGTTGTACTGCAGCTGAAGGCTCTTGGTGTGAATGATATCATTGGATTTGACTTCATGGAAAAGCCATCAAGGTAAAATACGATGTCTTCTATAAATTCGTGGATCATGCAGGTGTTTGTAAATTTGATTATAATAACCTGGACTTGTGGTAGTACCTGTCTTTCATAATCCTTGTTTTGAAGCTTCATTCATCATGAGGGAGTGGACCAATTCCACTTTCTCTTACTGTTTCAAATAGTTCCTTAGTTCTGCCAAAGTCTGTAGTCTTTGTCAGCATTTCTGGCAAAAGGGGGTTGCTGCATATCTCTAACACGAAGTTATGAAGTATAATATGTGCTTATAAAGATAGTCTACTTTTTCGGATCTCCTTATGGAGGGGTTGGCCATCTTGGTAATCTATGTTGACAGAACACTTTACATTGGTGCAATTTGGCAAAGATATAGAACAAGGTTTTATTGTCTTTGGTATTGTGCTCTATTTGATAACAAGGTTTTAATCTTGTTATCTCATTTTGTAATGTTCCGAAGTGCTCCTTTGTTGTTAGCAATTGCTCGTTTTTTAATGATAAGTTGCAGTTACACCCTTCGACGTTTATTGAAACAGCATTTACAACTCCTCACTCTTTTAAAACTGCACTTGCACCAACTGACTTTTATATAACCGTTGTTATAAGCTTGTAAACGAAGAAATTCCCCATGGATTCCTCAACGTCCTACTCCAATTTGAGAAAGGACGGGTTTTTTGTCATTTGCAAATGTCACCAAACGGTCTTGTTGCCAGGGGGGTATAAGTGCAGTTTTTCAAACATGAATGGCTGTTCTACAGTTTTGACAAATATCAAGAGGTGTATGGGCAATATACCCTTTTTTAACTGTATAAACATCACAGTAGAAGTAGAAAGTTCACATAGTCATGGAATTGTTTATGTTCTCTCTTACAGGACGGCTATTGTGAAAGCTTTGGAGCAGTTATTGCTCCTTGGAGCTCTGACCGATGACTATAAGTTATCAGAACCAGTTGGGAGAAGGATGGCCCAGTTGCCATTGGACCCTGCTTATGCAAAAGCTCTCATTTTGGCTAGTGAATTCAGTTGCTTGGAAGAAATGTTGATGACTGTTGCAATATTATCCGTGGAATCTATATTTTATGCTCCGTTGAAGAATCTGGAAGCGGTATGAATGCTTGCTTGTCCATCTATTGTTTCCCCTAGCACTTAAAAATGTATTATCTATTTTGGATGCTAAGTGTTTATACATTTAGCTAGTCTGCTGCCCAATTGTTGAATATTGTGTTTCCAGCGTGTGTTATGCCTGTTTCTTGTTACATTATGCAAAGGACTATTTAAACTAGACTGAGGAATAAAACTATATATTGCTCCATATCCTTACTAAATCAAGTGGCGAATTTTCATGGGGTGATTTTAACTGAAAGAAGGTAGGGAAAACTTGGTTCATGTGCTGACTTTTGTTATGAAGTCATGGAGCAGCCTTTTTCCTATAGAAAAAATTGTTAGAGTATATTTGCTCCTAGATTTGGTTTGTTAGAGTATATCTGCTCCTAGATTTGGTTATCAGTGTTAGTGCTTATTAGTATAGAGGGCACTTTAGCCATATTTTGGGTTAATTGAATTTCAAGTAGTTTCCTATTTTAGGCTTTCTTGTATTAAGATTCTGATCTAGGAGCAAATATACTCTAACAAAAAGCAGTGTCATCATTGGGAAAATAGAAATATAAGGATATTCTATTCCAAAAGAACATGCTGATGAAAAACACTTGTTTTGCACTATTATCACTGTCAAGGTCTTACCTAAACTTGTTCTCTGCAGAAGAAGTGTTTTCTAGTTCTTGAGTTGTTATGGAAGTGTCTCACTACATGGATACAAGAACGTGTCAGCAAATCTTTTTCTTTGAGAACCAATATGGTTCTGTATGTCAAAGTTCTTAGTGGACTTGATTTTTCTAAGTAACTAATTTCTATGAGCACAAGAAGTTCTAAGTAGCCATCTTATGCCACTTGACTCAGTTTTAAGTTCTACTAGAAGATAACTAGACACTTTTGCTCCTGCAACCAACTTCTTGGGGCATTTTTTTCTCCAAAGGAGGAGCTTAAGAGTATCCACCATATTAACTTCTTCACTAATCTCACAGTGCCTCCAGATTGACTAAGACAACATCTAGCATTAAGAATTAGGATGGACCATTAAATATATATTGTGGATCTAGATTACTGGGATCAGCTTATGATGGTGATGAATGTTTAAGAGCTTGGATTAAATTTTTAACAGATATTTTCTGGCACCAGGCAAGAGTAGCGAGGACTTTGTTTTCAAGCCCTGAGGGTGACCATATAACCATGGTAAATGTATTTCGGGCTTCTTTGGATATTTTGAAGAGTGGCAAAACTGCTGGCCGCAAAGAAAAACACACAGAAAAAAGCCTGAATAAATGGTGCAAGGAACATTTTGTTAATTACCGTTCATTGAGGCATGCCCGAGATGTTCACAGGTTGAGAAAGCTTTTTATTCCTTTTTGTTACTGCATGCTCTTTATACTTAATCTTCTGTATCTATGTTCCAACGGTTCATTGAGTTCTGCAGTTTTATTTTTTAGTCAAATACGAAGACACATACAAGAAATGGGTTTATGCATTTCTTCATGCGGAGAAGAATTGCTTCAGTTTCGGAGATGTCTTGCTGCCTCATTTTTCCTGAATGTTGCTCTGAAACAGCCAGATGGATTCTACAGGTATGACAATTGACATGGATGTATTTGTGCAAATTTAAAGAAAACACCTTCGATGTATTCTTTAGACAACTCCTGCTTGATATTTTATTTGATGAATTATTTGGTATGACAGTTCACATGGATGTATTCGTGCAAATAAAAAAAATCCTCTATTTATATATTTTGACAACTTCCCACCACACTTAGTTCTAAATCTCTTTAGAGTTTGATGAGAACAACAATCCTTTAGTTTATAAACTAGATGATAAAGTAGTTGACACTTGACAGGCCCTGGCTGACAAGTCCTATTTATTAGTCCAACTTAAAACTTTTCGAAAACCACTATGTGATGAGAAAGTATGCTGAAACTTTATACAAACGTTGCTGCAGGACTATGGCCGGTGGTCAGAAGGTGCAGATCCATCCTTCTTCTGTATTATTTGGGACAAAGCCTGAGTGCATTATTTTTAATGAGTTGGTTCAGACAAACAATAATTATGTCCGGAACATAACAAGAATAGATCCAGGATGGCTGCCTGAGCTGGCTCCGCAGTATTACGCTTCACAAACTTAATCTGCAGTAATTGTATGCAGCTGGTAATATAACCTTTATTAGTATGCATAAGCCCATACATAATTCCGAATGTTATGCAGATATTTGACTGGTCTGTGTTTTTTTGTCCGCAGGTGGAAACTTAATTTTATTTATCAGGGATCGAGTTCCCTCTGGTGTCAAAAGGAGTTCTCGAACATTTTATTCTTGAAGATGGGGTTGGTTTGATGTGGCAAATATAAAACTGCACACCATTTGGGGAAGAACATACCTGAGCTTCACATCATTTGGGGAAGAAACATCCCTGAGCTTTCCCAGAACATCTCCCACGGTCGCTATTAGGAGAAAGCACTCTGAACCAGGTATAGAATGTCTATAATTTACAGTGTAGGTCTAGGTTCTACATGCAGATCCTGATCTTAAGTTTTGATGGGGGCATTCACCTATCTTGTATTCGATCATGTATGCAATAATTATCTGGGAGCCTGGTAAAAAGCTAATTTGTAAGTCTCAGTGCAACTGCAGTAAACGATAGTATGCCATACCCTTGATTTTGAGCTTTTTCCCACGAAAACACATTTTTGGGAGTCCATAAGCTTTTACTTCAATTTTTTCCAGAGTGTCCAGTCAATACGAACCTTAAACTACACTACATGTCTACTTTTAACTGCTTATGGGATGTTAATTGGGTGACAATGAGATGAGAAATTAGGAATGTGCCGCGTACCTGGAGGTTGTGCTCATCACCAATTGGTGATTGACACTATTCAAAGATTTTGGACTTTGTGAGTAGGCTGAGACACGAGATAACAATCTGGCCGAAAGGCAGTTCTACACAATCATGGAGAGATGCTGGTCAGATCTTGCCGAGATTCCTCTATCGTTCAATAGAAAAAGTCATGTTCACTTGTCATGCAATGAGAAGTTATGACACCATATTGTGAAAGGGTTCACCGTTTGTGTGACCCAATGGAAAGTTCATAGGACTGAAGTCATGCTGATTACAGTTCTGTGAATATAAAGTCATGGTCATTACAGTCCTTGGATGATCCATCTTTATTTTTGCCATTCCCGTTAGTGCTTAACCAATGGGGTACACCCCCAATTTTGACCAAGCAAAAATATTGGTTGCAACATGTAATTGTGCCCAAAACAAAATGTTCATTGAGGCCTGGGATGATCATGAGTCATGCCATCTTGATCTCTTCACCTCAAGCTTTAGTTTTTCTTATAATGAAAAAGCACTGCATCAGAAAAACACGGGTCCATCATTACATAGCCGACTTTGCTCCCTTCCTACAAAAAACATGGAAAGGAGGGGAACTCAATTTCTTTTATGGGACTTTTTAAAGAAATTTAATTCATTCTAAAATGCAGACAGGCTTCTTGAGCGAAGGGTGTATATATTAATTTATAACAAATTATTGTATAGTTTTATGCGACCAAAAAACACCCTCGTATACTTCAAAATATTTTTTTTTAACATTCATATTCACAGAATCTTTTTTTTTACATATAATTAACAACAAGTCCCTTACACACGTCTTTCTTTTGGCACATCTGTCCCAAGTAAGCAAAAATATCCCATGTGACGTTTACTTTTGATGGTTCACATGTGTGGGTTGAACCACGTGTGAGGTTTTCTTTGGCCAATTGTATTTAAATATTTTCCAACACCAATTCTACACTCCGACTATAGTTAAATTATATTCGTTCCGTTCCAAAATACTGTATACATTTAAGAAAATTTTCATTTTTATTGAGCCATGAAGCCCACAAAGAAGTCATATGACTTCTTCTCCTTGATATCCTGTGAAATTCGTATGCTCATTCACGAACCAAGCTCAAGCCAATCCTTCTAAGTCTCCAATTTTGGAAAGAAGAGGTCACGTGATTTGGCAAAATATACAGATTATTTTAAAACAGTGAATATTTTTAAATGCACATAGTATTTTAGAACGGAAGGAGTATGTGATTACATGTTTTCCAGTCAGTCAAACAGTTCCTCAAGGTATGAGACTTCTGTTCCCCAGATACGTGTTCACTTGTATAACTGAAGTGTAATGGTTCTATGCTTGCATCCTGGCATGTTTGCATCGATGCATGTGCTCCAAGTTTTGGGGTTTCACTTTGCTGCAGGGGTGCTGCGAGCAGTCATGCGTGCGAGCAAATTTAGCATTGTCATAGCATGGAGTATATTCAATTGAAAGGTACATCACCAAACATCGTCGATTTGCGGGAGCTAAGAAATGTAGGCCTCCCCAATCAATAGTATTTGAACGATGAAGTAACTTTTTTTTTTGGTAACCAGGGTTCGGAGTCATTAGAACCCAACTAGAAGGGACAGGGCAACCGACGCCTTAGAGCATGTTATCCCACCACCAATCCCCTCGGGTGCACATACGGCCCACTCACCAATCCCCTTAGGTGTGCACACGAACCACTCAACATATGCATATGTTAAATTAAGAAAATAATCTCGGTGGGTGGCTAAAGGAGTAGGGGTTCAAATTCGGGACCTTGACACCAACACCCAGTTGGTTACGGTGAAGTAACTTCTTACCATATGACTCTTGACATCAGTATGGTAGAGTAGCATGACTCGTCTCCTTTCACCGGCAGCCGCTCCCCCGCTCGCTGTGGCTCTCCCCGGCCCCATCGAAATCATGTCGGTCGGACAACAATGATAATAAACAAGCAAATTTTCAAATATACCCGGTCACGGACATTTCCATGTAGCCCTACCCGACAGTCAATCACTACTTCACTCACTGCCCCCTCGCTCACCCACCATCGGAGCGCCACCGGAGACGTACGGTGCCGCCGCCGCGCTGGCCTAGAGATTTAGCATCCGAGCTAACGTTTCTTCCGCCGCCGGCGAGAAGAAGCGAAAGGAGAAGCCGTTGAGCCGCTGGACCAAAACCCCGGCGCAGTGGAGCCGCCATGGCGACTCCTTCCTGAAGTGTCGCCGGCCTCCAGCTCGAAACCGTCGCTGAAAATGCCTTCTCCGACGCGCGCAATCGCTGAATGATGCGGCATCACCTCTCCGCCTCCTGCGGCGAAGCTCTCCGAAAATATTGGTACTGCTCTTCTTGTCCGAGTTTTTTTAGGGGTTCTTTGAACACCGGAAGAAATGGGTACTTCTTGTTTTCGTCTCGCGCCATGTCCATGGCTCCGTTGCCTCGCCCGCCGCTGGGGCAGCGGCGTGCGGTGGACCCGGACGATCCGTCTAATTTGATTAAGGAAGATGGGGTTGCTGTATGCTCTTCTTTGTGGGTTGAGAGCTTCAAGAACCCGAACGTGACTGTATCGAACCTCGCGGGTTATTTGAGGCGATTTGAGTTGTGGGTGATTGCGTATCAGAAGGTTAGTGCTGATGAAATTGGGACGTATGTGCCGCGGAGTACGATTCAGCGGTCTGCGCTTGAAGAGCTATTGGCGCTGCGCAATGCGGTTTTGGATTGTAGGTTCAAGTGGGGCGCGCGATTGGAGTTCTTTATTAAGTCGCCGAAGGATAAGACGGATTACGAATCGTTGTCGAAGCGGAAAATTCGAACAATTTTGACCACAACACAGCCCGCGGCGTTCCAGGATAGAATTGTGCAAGAAGTGCTTTTGATGATCCTGGAGCCGATTTATGAAGCAAGGTTCTCACAGAAGTCGTATGCTTTTCGGCCAGGGAGAAGTGCGCATACGGTTATTAGAGTGATAAGGAGAAACTTTGCGGGGTATCTTTGGTATATGAAAGGGGATTTGAGCACAATTTTGGATGGAGTGAAGGTGGGAATGATTATTAATGCCTTGTTGAGGGATGTTCGTGATAAGAAGGTGGTCGATTTGATCAAGTCTGCTCTTGTAACACCTGTAGTTATGAGTAAATTTGTGGAGGAGAAGAAGAAGAAGAAGCGGAAGTATCAGAAAAAGAGGGTTTTGGCTGAAGATGAGCCAAAACCTGACCCTTACTGGCTTCAAGCCTTCTTTGGCTTTGCCCCTGAGGAGGCTGAGAAGGTTCCTTCATGGGGGCATAGCGGAGTCTTGAGCCCGCTTCTTGCTAACATTTGTCTTGATGAGTTGGATCGATGGATGGAGGGTAAAATCAAAGAATTTTTCCGACCTTCAAAGTCGGATGTTATCTGGAATAATCCGGAGGGTGAAGATGAAAAGAGTAACACTTCTTGGCCAGAATTCGTCCCTACGAGCGGACCTGACAAAACCCGGAAGATGGACTACATTCGGTATGGAGGTCACATATTGATAGGCATACGGGGCCCTCGAGCTGATGCTGCAACTCTAAGGAAGCAGTTGATTGAATTCTGTGAACAGAAGTATCTTCTGAAGCTTGACAATGAAAGCCTTCCCATTGAGCATATTACAAAAGGTATAATGTTCTTAGACCATGTTTTATGTCGCAGGGTTGTTTACCCGACACTTCGTTATACAGCTACTGGTGGAAAAATAATTAGTGAAAAAGGTGTTGGCACACTTTTATCAGTTACTGCAAGCTTGAAGCAGTGTATCAAGCAGTTCAGGAGGTTGGATTTTTTGAAGGGGGATAGGGACCCTGATCCCCAACCTTGTTTTAGGATGTTCCATGCTACTCAAGCCCACACCAATGCACAAATGAACAAGTTTTTGTCGACTATGGTTGAGTGGTATCGATATGCTGATAACCGAAAAAAAGTCGTAAACTTCTGTTCTTATATCATAAGGGGTTCGCTTGCTAAGCTTTATGCTGCCAAGTACAAGCTCCGTTCTAGGGCCAAGGTTTACAAGATTGCATCACGGACGCTTAGCCGTCCATTGAAAGAGAAGAAGGGGCAATCTCCGGAGTACCATAATCTACTGAGGATGGGTCTTGTTGATTCCATAGATGGTTTGATGTACACAAGGATGTCCCAAGTTCCAGAGCCAGATTATACACCTTTCCCAAGTGGATGGAGGCCTGAACATGAGAAAATTCTGATGGAATACATAAAGCTTGATGACAAAAAGACTTTGGCAGAGCAAAGACAGAGTTTTGAGGAAGAGGGTCTTATCACTCCTCAGGATTACATTTCTATGCTTGTATGGAACTACAAAAGGAATGCTTCATTGCCCGATCACTTGCCACTGGCTGAGGGTAGTGGTAGTATAGATAAAGCTAAAGAATATATATTGAATTGGGGCAAGGATAAGGAATTAAGTCGCGGCAAGGAGGGCAAGGATGAACAAAATTTTGTTAGGGCTGCCGAAATGTGATAGAGCCTGTTTTTTCTTCTTTGATAGAAAAGCATTTTCTTGTTGAAGGTTTTATGGTTCTTTAAATTACCTCGCAGATACTTTCAATCTGCCACGTTGTACTAATTAAAAAAGGATAGCTTGTAATGTTACATTGTGTATTATTTTAATGTTAAATGCAATTGTTACCTGCTGTTGGGTATTACTCGTTACCAGTATGAGCAGGTTTTTATGTGTATGATCACCTTTTATGTCTTGTTAGTTTTCTAGTGATCATTTATTTGCTCATATATTGGATATTTCCTAGGTGTACAACTTGCTGATGCAAATGCTCACTGGGTCAGTTGCATTTTTTGTTTTCATTAGGCTTTATTATGTCGTTTCATGGATGAAGAAGGTGCACAATTGACTTTTTTCTCATTGATGAACTGCATGAAGAGGCGTGTGCAGGTCAGATTTTCAAGGCTTTATGTTGCCTTTTTCCTCTCACCACACGGATTATTTTCTATTGTCGCTGTGATCTCGCAAATTGTTTATGCTTTGATTTGCGCACTTGGTGTCATTAGTCACCTAAGTAGGCAAAATCGTCTCTGCAGCAAAGGACTTTGTGGACCCATTATTTTGCTCCATGCGCCTTAAATGTAAAACCAATCATCTTGGGAGAATTACATTATGCCTTGTACCGGTTCTGGTTATGCAGGTCAGACTTTTTATATGTCCTTGTTCGCAGAACTTTTGGTGTGGGCAACTATTTATTGTTTCTCAGTTGAATGCTAAAGTGTGGATGAGAATTTTCAACCCCAGACAATGTTGGTTAGAGTGAAATAGGCTGTGGATATGGTAGCTCGGGCTCTGACCAATGACTATGACATGAACTTGGACATCCAATGTCCTTTCTTCTGGCTGCGGGAGATAGGATGAAGCTCTGAACTGGCTACCAAAAAAGTAACTATATATCTGGTTTTGCACTACTTTGTTGGTTATTTACACTGGGTCAATCCATGGCAGTGTATGCATTTCACAGGGTAATATTGTTCACGTTTTGCCCTACTTCATTTGGAGGGAACATTGCAGGGTTATCCTCCTGTCTCCTGTGCTAGTAGGACTCATCATTTTTAGGGAAAGTATAGACTACAGGGATGAGAAATAGGTTCTCTGTCAAGATGGCATGTGGTTTTACTTCTTTAGTGGTTCCTGCCTTTCTAGTCTGTCTCCTAAGCTCATTCAGCTGCAAGGAAGACAAATGTGAGGGGACGCATGGCAACATAAGTTACCTGATGGTAGAACTTATTTAACGAATTTTAAATAGGTTTTATGTATAAAAGTTTTACAGGAATGAATTTCATTAAATGGCTAATATCGTAACATCTGTCTGTTGTTACCTTACTTTGCCTCAGTGTGGGAGTTCCTCCATTTCCTATTTGCATAATCATGTCCTTGCAATGCATTTTGTTTTATTCCACTTTATTTTTTAGTATAATTGTTTTATTCAACTTTCCATTACGGGAGTTTCACATATTGTACCATTGTGGTACGAGGATGTGTGCAATATGATGTTTTACACGGGTCAGAGTTCATTTCAATCCCCTCAAGTACTAAATATCATGTTGTTCGATGTCAACTCTATAGAAATGGTTGAGAATTCGACATATTGAGAGATTGAAATGTGAAATCTGTACTAGTCTGTACTAGAATATAAAAAGGGGAGGTCAGAACCATTTTTTTCTGTTTGAAATGATTGGGTTAACTCTTATATCTTGCTTCAATGCCTCTTGAAATAGCCCATTAAATCATGATTAATATGCCATATAGATTTATTATGTTAGCTAAAATGGGAAATTTAACTCTTTCAATCAGTTGGAGAAAAGTAGCACCATACTTTACTGGCGATACAGCTATGGTTATTAGCAAAACTGTTAAATTGTCAATTTATTTTGCTCGCAGCTTCCAATTAGAGGTATAGAATTGCATAATATAACAACTTTCAGAAGGTTTTCACGGTGTAAACACAGCTGTCGAAGTTCCAACATAAGCTGGTGGAGTCCGAGCTGCAGCAGTGGCAGTTCGGCAAGGTCGCCTCTAAGATCAGGCAGCTCTATGACAACCAGTACCAGCAACGTGACCTTTTCTACGAGGCCATTTTTTTGCGGAAGTACTTGAGGGAAGGCCTCTCCCAGTATCTCAATCTGGGGAACAAGTTTGTTTCATTGCCAGGTTCTTTGTCGTCTGCTTGGTTCTGGACTGGAGGGAAGTGGTGCACCAGTTGGTTAACCAGTTCAGGAGGACACTCAACGAAAGCCAACTTTCCAGTGTATTTTTGCTTTTTGTTTCTCTCAGAGATTTCCATCCTTATTCACTCTTCTTAATTCTTATTGCACTCAAATCTCAAAGTTTAAAAACACGAGTTTGGCAGCGAATCCTGATCTGTACTGAAATTTGACTCCTTACACTTATTGTGCTTGTTTTTGTTCTCCGCAACTTGGTTCTCTCTTTTGTGTTGAAGTGGCGATAAGGACAAGTGCTCTTCTGTTAGTATTGGTGGCGCATTTTTGTTTGCAAAAGCTATCGTTAGGTTTTCGCAGTCACTTTGTGATGGAAGTTTATGCCATTACCTGCCATTGGGCAAATATGAGCTCAATCAAAGTTTGGATTTTTTCTAATTAAAATCACCCTCATGTTCTTATTGTAGTTTTAGGTTTTGCGGCAGTTATACTCTTGGTTCTATGTGTGACTTCATCACCTGCTGAGTAGCAATATTTGTTGTTGAAGCATATGAATAAAGAACATAAGCGAGGCTCTATGCTTGTTATGGAAAATGGAAACCAACAACATTTGTTTTTATATCCTTCAATAAGGATATGTATGAAGAGGTTGTGACTAGTATATGAGCTATTTAGGAAACCAAGTAATTTTCAGTTATGGTAAGTCTTTATCAAGGGGTCAACCTTAAGTCTTTATCTTTTCGCTTTAGTTATAGATGAGTTTACTAGACATTTACAAGATAATGTACCTTGGTGTATGTTTTTTTCAGATGATGTAGTCTTAATTGATGAAAATAAAGTAGGTTTGAATGTGAAATTGGAATTATGGAGGGAGACTCTAGAATCAAAATGTTTAAAAATAAGTAGGACTAAGCAGAGTGCATGGAATTTAATTTTAAGGAAGGGAGAACCATAGGTAGAGCATTAGTTGAAATAGATGGGCAAGAAGTGCCAAGATGTAATCAATTCCGTTACTTATGATCCATTATTTATAAAGAAGGGTTATTGATAATGATGTGGTGCATAGGATAAATGCAGGGTGGGTAAAGTGGAGGGCAGCCTCAAGAGTGTTGTGTGAAAGGCATGTTCTAAAAAAGCTTAAAGGCAAATTCTATAGAACAATCATTAGGCCTGTAATACTCTATAGAGCGGACTGTTTGACACCAAAGAGAAGTCATATAGATAAGTTGAATGTAGCCGAAATGAGAATGTTAAGGTGGATGAGTGAGATAACTATGAGAGATGTGATTAGGAATGAATATATTCGTGAGAGTTTAGGGGTAGTTCCTTTATGAGAGAAGCTGAGGGAGTGTAGGTTGCGTTAGTATGGGCATATGCAAAGAAGACTAATAGATGCCCCTGTGAGAAGATTAAAATTGATGCATATAAACGATGCTAAAAAAGGGAGATGGAGATCTAAGAGAACTTTGATGGGTTAATAAAAAATAATTTAACTTCATTATCTCTTACAAAAGAGGTAACCCAAAACATGCCTGAATGGAGGAATAAGATCCATGTCGCCGACCCAAATAGTTGGGAAAAAGTGCTACTTGATTATGATTATGACTTCCTGGCATGATAGTTCATACAGCATGGGCCGATGAAGCCCGTAGTTGGTGGGCTTGTCATCTTTAGAATTTTGTTATTTGTTGGTGTATCAAATTTGGATGGGATCAGTGTTTTAAAAATCGGACCACTTTTTGGAGGTCATATGGACCCTTTTTGGAGGTGGGAATAAAAAATTACAGGCATAAGAGAAAAATAGGTTGTTAGTCACTTGGATTATAGTTTTGTTTTCGTAGCCTCATCTTAAGATTGGGAGTCTATTAGTCCTGGACTGCAGATGGTGCTATGAGGATGGAACAACTTTTAGCGACTGCAGCTACAACTGTATTGTGGAGGCCACGGATTTTGGCTTGTTACCTAGAGCATTGATTTTGCTATGGATAAGATGATGAACTTTAAAGCTCCTTTGTTAAACAACAGGGTTTCTTGCTTATGTAGTCGGATGATTTGTACATGACTAATGTAGAGGCAATTGACATGGAGTTGAGAATAAAATGGAATTATGGTTTCAAATATTCTCGTGGAAATGAGTAATTTCTGTGTACGAGTAAACCTTTGCATCTTGAAAGATTATACTCCTCCATCCAATAAAGCTCGTCTGCATTGCAAAACGAGTGAAATTTATTAGACTCTAAGGCCTGCACAAAAAAACCAACAATAAAGTTGCCCTCTTCCGTGTTTTTGCTTGTGAGGGAGCAAAGTAAATCATGTAATGATCGACCTGTATTTTTCACGGCTTCATTGGAGGGATGGAGTATTCAAGTGGAGCTTAGAGCTTTTAAGACGGAAGAAATGGGATAATACAAAGCCTTCAACTACTGGAACTGATGAAGAACATGAGACAATGTACTTATACTATTAGCCTTATCGGACAAGATTTAGTTGTTGCCTGCGACATAAAATGCATTGGCTATCACTTTGTCTACTACACGTTTATATATGCAATTGACTCATCTCTCATGTGGCTCAGGTGGGCAAAACAAAAGCCAACAGGATCACTTCTGGCGGAACTGCTCAAGAACTGCTAGTGCAGCCAACTGTGGCAGCTTAGAGTACATGATCATCCAAAATTGTCCAATTTCATTCTTGTACAGTTTCCACTTTTAACTAGAGTAATGCTAAACCTAGGTTCTTTCATCAAGGGGATGAACTTACAGGCTTATGCAAAACGATTGATCCATGAAGGCCATGTTTTCAACCTGATGAACCATTATTTTTGCATGCTCTACATATAATTAAGCGTACTACCATTCTTCAACTGTCTATTCATTGTGTTTACGTGTGTCAACGAATCTATTGTCCTGGATTATGATCATCTTAAGTTACCATTTTCTTATGCTCTAGGAAGTTTACCTCATTCTGATATTGGGCTTCTGGGGGTCGCCTGTGACTACTATGGAAGGATCTAATCATGGACGCAACATTATTGTTTCTATTGTAAAGCGGCAATGTGAATGTGAAGTAACCATTCATGGACTCATCCTTTGCCCGTGATACCATTTCTTGTTTAAGATACTTTGTACAGTGTCTTACTGCTTGGAGCTCCGATTTGGTCCTAGGGCTGTAAACGGCGTCCGTGTCCGTCCATTTTATAGTTTAAACGGACAAATAAAACTGTCCGTCATGGACATGGACACCCTTGGTGGTCCGGCATATGAGCGGACGTAGCTGCGGACAGAGTGCATCCGCGTCCAGAGCCATCCGTGTCCGTGATTATTTTTAAGGTAAGTGGTTCATATGTCCGTCTATGTCCAAAATGACATATGCATAGCATTGATATGTACTAATGGAATTATTTTGGCATAGTAAAACATACTCTTCAGACTATTTGAACTAGCAAATTGTTTGCACCAAGTGTTCCTTCGCCGATCAGCAAAGCAACTTTCATATGGCCAAAAAAAAGAGGATCATTTCTCAAATACATTTATAAAAAAAGTCTTAAAATTGCACCTGTTTCTCGATCAGGAAAAGCTAATGTCTGCAAAGCAGTTCACCGACCCATTTGGTCAATTTCTCAGATATCTAATACGTTTTCCAGATTAATCCCAGATCTGCAACAATGAACCTACTTAACTACTGTGATTTATGGCAATCAACAGTAACATTTATAAATCAAGATCTTATAGATTGCTGATCATAATTAAAACTTGTGCCTAGCATTACAAAAACCCAAAGAAGCAAATCCTCTCTTCCAACTTCTTATACAATTGGATATATGAGACTAAGAACATATCTAATCACTTCTATGTGAAAGCCATGGCCAATAGGCCATATAGAGAATTCAAGTGCCACTGGTGTCAAAAACTTTACTCTAGTCAAGAGAAACAAAACAAAAAAACTCAAACTAGTTTATATGATTGAAGTCATTGATAACATATTTGCTAACCGAACCTTTGATTGGCAGAAATTATGATGACACCTTGGTCTCCATGAGTGCCCATGTAGATCCATTTTTTTTAACTTTTGGGCTCCCTCCTTGGTAGTGACACATCTGCATATGAAGAAAACAAAATATGCTATGCAAATGTGGCAAAACAAAATACGTTGTGCAATGTGATCCTTATTCTGATCACCTCATTCCCAATTTGAGAAAAAAGAATGGCCAGGATTAAATGCAGATCGTCTCCCTTCCACTTCATCCATTCCCAGTACATTTAATTAAGTATAATTAGGCAGGAGTCAAAAGGGATAAAAGATAACCAATATTTCTATACATTTCTCATTTGTCAGAAGGGGATAAAAAAATCTTAGTTTGTTCATTGCAAAGTGATGTAGAACATCATCTACATAGGAATCCATCGTAGAAGAAAGGGGAGAAAAGTAGGATTAAGACTAAGAAAGACTAATAACTAAACTAGAAAATAAGCTATGCCATTGATCATTGATTTGGTTATCCATTAGGGAAGACCCCTTTACATATTTATAGGCTCTTAAGCCATAATCCTAGTTGGCATAGGATAGACCCTAAGCTATAGTCCTAATTGACATAGGAGTAGGCTAATCATAATCCTAATAGACATAGGATCATAACACAAAGCTCAACATCTGCTTTATTGACTCCCAGAGTGTCATTTTCAGCATCCATAGTGACAGAAACATGTTCTGCAGATGTGGGGTTCAGGTGCTTCACAATGGTATGATTATTGGCAGCCTTTTTGAGGCTAGATTCATAATGAATCCAGCTTCTTTTGGGAAATCTCCTCCCAAAAGAATCTAGCTTCACTTCTTTTAATCACATTTCCTATAATTTTCAAAAAAAGACGGGCATTTATAAAAAAAACATGGTTTCATGATTGAAAGGGGCATTTTTGTTATTGAATGCCCGTCTTTTTGGTTTATTTACAGACCATGTCATCAAACCCTAAATTCTTTCCTAAAATCCACTTCTTTCCAACCAAACACCTAAAATCTAAACCCTAACTTCAATTGGGAAATCCAGTTTTCCCACTCCTAAAAGCTCTAAACAAACAGACCCTAAAAGTGGAGGTTGTGCAATATCACCAAAAATCCAACAAAAGTAGCATTACAGTCAACATTTCATCGCTAGCAAGAATGTAATGAGCAACAATTTCACATTTGTATTGTACCTCATTTTTATGGACTTTCATTCATTCTTTGAAATAACCCTTCTGGGAAACAGTGTCAGTAACGAATGTTGCTTCATCCCTCAGACTCTCACATTCCCTATCCCTGGAATATTTAGTAGTTTCAACATCTCCAGTATCTACGCTTATTGAATTCCCTGTAGAACCACAGTGCACATCTGACCTCTTCGCACCCGAATCTTTACAACCTGCTACTGACACCTCCACTTTCCCTATTACTTAACATTGCAGCAATTTTGTTTCCACACATAGGAATCCGAGAAGAAGGCTAAGGAACCACTGAGATAAGGTGACTAGCATTCTGTCTCTAAAAAATTCAGCGACCATAACTTCAAAAATAAGCACACACATGAATGTATTCTTCTTAAGAATTTCATTGAAGAAATCTATCTTCACTGTATTTTCAAAGCTTCTCATGTTGTATATCTGAATAATAATACAAGCAAAAGATGATTAGTGGCATTCTTTAAAATCAGGTATGCCAATGTTGTGTAACTACTCCACTTCCAGCAAAGTCTTAAGACATAAAATGATTCAACATGATCAAAGCAAGTAAAACTTGAATCTAATATTTACCTGGAAAAAAAGACACACAAATTAAATATTAGAGTATTCAGTATCAGCTCTGAATCCAGATCTTTCCCTTCTGCTTCAAGAAACCAGATAACAGCTAACTGAGATAGCAGTCACGCCAAGATATATCTCCACATAATATTGCTAGTTAGCTTCCAGTCCATTCCAGTACGCACATTTTTCATTAGTTTATAGTTTATACTGGGTAGGCAGAGTGAGCATGTTGACCCAGAGAAGCTGCACAGCCGTGAGAGGTGTACTTCCTGGATGTTGATGAACGTATAAGAAAATGCACATACAGAGGACCATAATTCAGGAAAGCAATAGATAGCTACTGATAAAAAAAAAACAGCTCACAAAAAGTCCATATAACAGTGATGGGGGCCTGAGTGAACCCTACTAAAGAGATTTTTCTGAACTTATATTTAGGAGTCTTGTTTAAGGAGATTAGATTCTTTGATTTTATATCTTTCTAAGTTTAGTAGGATTATTGTACAGTTGATTTACTTCCAATTAAAGAATTATGTAGAGTCTTTTAAAGAGGCTAGATTAGTATCGAATGGACAGCCTATGATTTCAGAAAAGTTGTTTATGCTATGCTCTGTTAATGGAGTTTTCCATTTGGGGCAGATGCTGAACAAACTCACGGTGGTGATTCCATGAGCTGCCATCCACTGTCAATTCCGGCAGTATTTCTCTGGTGGCGATTTCAGAGATAAACTATCCCTTTCTCTACCCTAATTTCCACCAAATTCGTTATTTTTCCTCTTGTAGAACTTTGTTCTGCATCAACCTGTCAAGCAAGCACAACATAAATTAATAATCACAGAAGCCAAATTGACATCAAGTTGAAACTCCACAACACTTTGGATGATATGTAGTCTGAGCAACACCACTTGACCCTAGCCACAATTGTTGAGAACTCATCAGCAAGAATGATCACATTAGCTCTCTTTTGCCACCTGAAAAGTAGTAAAAGAATAAAACTGGATATAAGCAATTTTTGTAAATAAAATGCATGCATCCCAAATTCATTCTGGTATAATTGATGGTACATTTTTTACTCATGCCTTCAAAATACTTTAATGGTCTTTGGCATTTTTACATGCCAAAGGTAGTTATTTGCACAGACATTTAGTAATTGTGCTTGTGCAACCTGCTGAATCCATGATCCATTACACATACTCATGAGCTGCAATGAGATGTATTTACAATATGTTATAGTACAAGAATTAGCTCTCATTTCTCCACTACCTTAATTTTAGCAATCAATTCGTCCAAGTTGTCCGTATTCTTTTCTTCAAAAACAGGACTGATGCAATCATCAATGGAAGATTATTAATTATAGAAGTTTTCTAATTTAGTTATGAGTTTTATATGGCAGTTGCCTTTGTTAGAGAATTCTAGTTAGAATAGGATTAAAATCCCATTTTTTATTTTAGGCAAAATATAAGTTAGTTTTATATTTCCTTCTTGAAGTAAAACTCTCTTTGTAATAAGCCTATTTAAGGCCTTAACATCAATGAAAAAGGAGAGTGGATGATTTTGAAGAAAAACCCTATGCGAGTTCTGAGAGAGAGCTTGCAATAATCGGTGGATTTTGACTACAACTGCCGGTGGATTCCGGTTACCTTCCATTCGGTGGATTCCGACAGAAACCCTTGGTGGATTCCAAGGTTTTATCCTCTTTTTCTTCATCTTCTACCCTGCTTCTGCCCCTAAATTTCTAGTCTTTCCCTTCTGAAAGCTTGCTGTCTGCAATCAAATTTTGTGGCCCATGCCAAAACCTGCAACCGTCTTGATGGATTCGTGGAAGCAATCTCTCCATCAATTCAAAGCTTAATTTGAGGCGCGTTCTGAGGTAATCAAAGCTGATCTTGGTGAAATTATGGCCAAACTGGCAGAAGTTACAAGATTGGTTCATGAGATGATCGATGCAAGACGTGCATAGGCATCCATGGAAGAATCACAACAGGCAAACACTCAGTTGTCCATGACGACCACCACTGACCAAGAGAAATCTGAACAAGACGATGAGGCTTTGTCTCTTGTAACTCTGTTGTTAGATGTCATCATACCGATCAATCAGCCATATGCAGAAGAATCACCGGCTACAATGGAAAAAGAGCTCGTGCCACAATGGGTGATTCTTTCCCAAACGGAAGAGTCCTGCATTGAGTCCAAAAACCTAGAAGTATCTCATGACTCTCCTCATGCCTTGCAACCAAAGGCCCGTGATCATTTGGTATTTGCATTTCTTTTTTCGATGGCCATAGCTTCTGTACTGGTGACAAATTTCCTATTATCCGCAGAAAACAACCACCACATATTGGAGGTCCTGAAGATTGTCGTCGAAAATCTGCTTCATATCGTGCCGCCTCCACTCGATTCGCCGCCGGACAACAATTTGCCTTGACTTGCTAAAGCATTCATATTCAGCCAAACTTGCTAGAGCATTCTCGCAATCCAGTGAGAGTTTCTCCCATCCTAGGAGAATAATGCAGTCATCGCATGGAAGATTGTTAATTTTAGAAGATTTCTAGTTTAGTTATCAGTTTTATATGGCAGTTGCTTTTGTCATAGAATTCTAATTAGAATAGGATTAAAATCCCATTTTTTATTTTAGGCAAAATACAAGTTAGTTTTATATTTCCTTCTTGAAGTAAAACTCTCTTTGTAATAAGCTTATTTAAAGACCTTAACATCAATAAAAAAGGAGAATTGATGATTTTGAAGAAAAATCCTACGTGAGTGTTGAGAGAGAGCTTGCTGTAATCGGTGGATTCCGACTACAATTGCCGGAGGATTCCGGCTGCCCTCCGTTCGGTGGATTCCGACGTAAACCCTCGGTGGATTCCAAGGTTTTATCCTCTTTTTCTTCATCTTCTTCCCCGCTTCTACCCCTAAATTTCTAGTCTTTCCCTTCTGAAAGCTTGCTGTCCGCTATCAAGGACCCTTGTTGGAGCTTTGCCCATCTGCAAGAGCATTACATTTTTAAAAATCTGGCTTTCTGTAAGTTGTGTTCATTTCAGCAGCCATGGCAATTTTAAGGCTCATGGTAACTGCTAAAGGTAATCAGGAACTGCGACAAATACAACTGCAATGGCAGCAGCAAAATCCAACATCTCCAAAGAATCACTTCATTCCAGCTTTGGTAGGATCCAAATTTATTATATAATATTCCTCGAACAAAAACAACAAATGTCATAAATATGAAGAAGCAGCCCAGTTTTCTTACCTTCAGTAACCCTTCACGTCCACAAAGGGCATTTATCAGCTTGCCCCCTCGGGTCCTCATTCCTATAGCAGTCACGAGCATCTTCCAAAAACCATCTTTGATTCTTGTGTCAGAGAGAAGAAATGGGTAATCTTTGCTCGCAGCATGTAGTTCATTTTTACCCCTCATATTTTTTCATCCACTAATAAAGAAATTCCAGATATGAGAGCCCATCAGCTGGGACTTGATCACCAGTTTCTCAATGGACTACATATCCAGGAAGTAAATCGAAAACTGAGATCGTCTGTAGGTTTCCATTTCGCTTGACCATGACAGAGCATTTATTTTCTCCCATGCCCAAATCCTTTTGATTTGAAGAATGTTGGCAAACAGTCATTTCGTCACAAACATAGCCAAGAGGATGCTCACAACTACAGCAAGCCCATTATGGGCACCTTTTGGCCAACCTCCAGCATATGTCCCAATTAGAGAGGCAAGGACAAAAACTGCAGTTATAATAAACGTGGTTTTACGATGCAGAGCTGCACATATGAAACCTTTTAACCTCTTCTCATTTTTGGGGAAATTATCAAATCCATAAATGTTCTGTCTGGCTAGCAAAGATTCTTTAGTCCCATCAAGCCCATTGGTGGTTGTTGTGTATAATTTGTCCGCAATTCCTTCTACCCCACCATCTACGATAGACTGCAATTCATTGGCGCAAATCTGAAAACCCTCTGCTTTAGTTGAGCCACACTAACCTAGACAAGTTTGAAGCAAACAAAATCAATTTTTCTTGTGGAAAAGTTTCCTTGGTAATAAATTGAAGTTAGCAAACCCTTATGACTTCCAAACAAGACTTTTTTTTTGGAGGTACAAACAAGACTATCTCATACAGTAAATAGTCATACCAGTTATATTTGACGGGCAGCTTTTGATATCAAAACAACAGCTCCTAATTTTTCCTGCAGGTTGCATATATAATGGTGTGAGTCTCTTCTTGCAGCAAGTGCAATGAAGCATGCGCAGACATGAAGCATGTCATGAACGTTGTTATTTAACTCTTTAAAAAAGGGTATAACTGGATTGACACCATTCATGCACAATGAGGAAATAGTATGAACATTGGCACTCATTGTTAATCATGTTATCGTTGTAGAATGAGGAAAGAGTATGGAAAACAGGGATGTGTGAAGAAAATCAGATCATTGTTAATCATGTTATCCTTAAATTCAAAAATGTTTTATATCCCAATTAGTCACTCTCCTCAATTCTTATGCATTGCTGAGATGAGCTCAAACACAATAGGCATTATTTTGATTGTGTTTGAACGTCACAATCTTGAACTTTATCATGTTCTTATGTTTAAAAGATACTTTATCATGCTCTGAATGCCACCAAGGATAAATAATCTCACAAATATAAGACGCAAATAGGCACTTGTCACATCAATGACTTTATGCAACAAGCCATAATACTCTTTGTATTCTGTTGTGTATGTAAAATATGATGATGTAAATATGTGTATTTTTAATCACATCCAAATGACTGTCATCATTTAACAAGATATGTTATCTCGATGATTTATGGTGGGCATAGAAATTTTATGTTTTTTCCATTTGGAAAGTTATATTTGAGATTTGGAAAGTTATCATATGCAAAGTTGTACAACAAAATGATTTTGAAATCTGTTTGGAGACTAAAAATGACATTTTCAGATCTAACACGTTCAACAATGAACCCCATGACAAATTAAAAGGTATTTTCATCAATCATGGATCTCCGATACAAACAAAATTATGCAAATACAGAAATGGTGGGCATCAAGGGGCATGTAAAAATGGCGCATGATCAGAACAAGAAAAAGAATGAAAAGCGACGGGCTTGCGCCTGCCCCCTCATTTAGAGCCTGCTGTGCAACCGAAATCACGTGGCTAAAAAGCCCTTGTGCTGCAGTCAGCAACAGGGAACCGATAAAATCTGGCCATGCTCTATAGTGCATAGATATTACCTTCATCTAGCACCAACATATTTCACTCTCTAAACCTAAAGAAAAATGACAATGGCTATTGAATGTAGTGTTCCATTTTGAAAAGCAAAAAGAAAATCAAAGACGCCACCAAGGATCAAAATTCTCACAAAAATAAGATGCAAATTCAAACTCGTGACATCTATTACTACATGCAACAAGTCATAGTATCTTTATAAATTAATTGTAGGTTTCACCAAGCCATGAAAGTTGTGTATGAAAAGGTTAAAATTATGGAAGTATGTATTGCATACCTCATTTGAAACACTTCCAATATGGTTGTCAACATATGTACAAGCAAAGTTATATCGATGAATTATGTTTGGCATAGAAATTTTATGTTATTTCAATTTCAAGTATTATATTCAACAAAATAAATTAAATTTGTTGTACTAGTGATATCCCTACACCATGTAGGGAAAAAAAGTGAATCTGTACTCCAAAACCATACACTTGGTGTTGATTGTACAGAAGGAAAATCGGGCCATTTGACAACAGGAGGGTCCCAATATGCTCTATCCAATCAAAATCCACTGTAGGGTTTTGGAGCAGAGATTCAGTGTGCAAATATCATTTTCCACCTAAAAGTCACATTTTTCCAAACCTAATGGATGGGTTAAAGCAGGACCTTGGAAATTTGTTTTTCCGGAGGGCCCGAAAATGGCCCTGAAAAGACACCGAAAATGGCTCAAAATTTTCAGACCTCAATGGATAGGAAAGTCCTTTTTCAGACTGAAAAAAACATCGGGGGCCTGGGCTCCTCCTCCTTCCCTGCCGTAGCCACTCCTCTGAGGGCGAATCGACCTCGCCGGGCTACGAGAAGGGAAGACGAAGTGCTCGGGCATGCCGTCGATGGCGCGGCCTGTGAGGGTGCTCATGAACCAGGTATTGTTGGGGAGGGCGTATGGTGGGACTCCAGGGTCTCTCAGCGGGTAAAAGGTGGGATCTTTTGCTGGGGTTTGACGCTCCTTCCCTGCATTAATGTGGTGATTCCTTGCAGGGCCTGCTATGGTTCTGTTGAGTGCGAGTGACTGGAAAGTGATGACGAGGAGGAAGCAGGCAAAGGTGAATCCGTAGGTGAGTGTGCGTCTGCTCTTTCTGGCGAGTTTGGTGGACTTGTTCTTGATGGTGGCTGCAGAAAATGATGAAGGCTGCTCCATGGGGGGGAAAACTTTCTTGAGCTCTGTAAGTGAGTATTTTCTGAATTTTCTCATGGGGGTGTTGTGGGTGAGGTTTATAGTAACTGTTCAAGGTGCGAGGCTCCTTCATCATCCATGAGATCCATGCGTTCCGTTACTCTGCATGAAAAGGGACTCATAAAAGAGCCACTTCTGTTCTGGGAAGTGGTAAAATTCGGATCTTCATTGGGATTTTCGTTGGATTCGATCTAGGAAAGTAGAATCTTTCTGAAGTAGGATTGCCTTCTTTGATTGTACCTGGGATTGTAATAGCTTGTGTTATGCGGTGTTAGTTGCTACTTTCTTTTGATCGATTTGAAGTTATTGATTTTCATTTTTATGGTCTTTTTGTACTTTGTGTCCTGAGTTTATGGCGTCAAATCGGATATTAAAGGAACTTAAGAACCTTCAAAAGGACCCTCCTACCTCTTGCAGAGCTGGTATGTCTTAGTAATGTTAAACTTATGTTGTATCTCTTCTCTTTTTGTAAATTTCAGATTAGATATATGTTGTTCTCATGGCAAATATGTTATACTTTTTGCTAGCTATTTACATTGATTTGTTAAGCCGTTATCAGTTGTGCTGATGGGTGGTTATTTGTCCATTCTCTTTCGTAGCATGAATTTTAGATTGATGGGGTGTTTTGTTATAAATGGGGTCAAATATAAGCTTAGTAACTGGGCTATATGTTTCTGCTCTTTGAGTATGGATGGGTCACAGACTCACAATTAACATACACCTTCTTTCTTCTAGTTATCATTTCGAGTGACATTGAGTGGAGCACCAAGATCCCCTCGAAATAGCTCGTCTTCCATGACCAATTAATTTTTTTCTGTTCACCACTTATTTCTTGTGTGCGGATTTTCTCATATCTCGTTTTTTTAAAAGATTACTGCTTTTATTGAAATTGGTTATTCTATGCTTGTTTGCATAGGTCATGTTGCTGAGGCTATGTTTCACTGCCAAGCAACTATTATGGGTCCTCCAGACAGCCCTTAGCAGGGGGAGTATTCCTTGTCACTATCCACTTCTCCAGATTATCTTGTTAAACCCCCTAAGGTGTTGTTCGTACTCAGCATGCTTTAAATGCAAGTTTGACATTTTATGTTACTATTTTGTAAAACATATGCAGTCTTTTTTAAAAAAGGTGACATTTATAGGAAGCCTTATAACTTGTATTTTTACTTCACCAACTAGAAGTTGTCATGTGAATGTTTTTGTGAATTAGTACAATTAATACGGGATGCATAATTTTGGTTATTTTGGAACATAGCGGCCCTTTTAATTTCATGTTAGTTGATTAATAGCAGATTTTATAGGACATTTTCGTTTTTACATCTTCTGGAACCCCTAACTAGGCCGGAAAATTGATTTTCAGTAAAATTTTTATGAACACTTTCTATAACCCCTAACAGCTTTTTAAGGGAAAATCTATTTTCCATGAAAGTTCATTTTTCTGGATAAAAGTATTTTCATGGAAAAATTTTATTTTCCACAACCCCTAACCCACCCAATATGTTCATCAAAGATTCAAACAACCCCGTGACACGTTAAAGTCATTTTCATCAATAAAGCACTCTGATTCAAGCAAATAATACAAAGATAAATATGAGCGTTAAAACACATTTTCATGATTAAAATTGATCATTTCCTCCAGTTAAAACATCACAAGACACAAGGTGATCCACATTCCTATCCAAAAAAGTGGACGATCATGAACTACCGATCCAAATCATTGGCAAAAGGCAAAAACAACCAAATGATCCAAATAAGTAGTAATCGGACCAACATATGACGGGCGATTAGGAGATAGAGAGATAGAAAGAATCTGAACAAAACCGAATTCAACTTCAGTGCCGCCTCCGCTTCGAAACGCCCGGACAGAGACCGTAAGAGTCGCTTCTGGTTCTTGACGACGGTGGCCACTCGGCGCCACAGGTGAAGTCGCGCCTCCTCCTCCGACGAGCTCTTGAGCTGCTTGCTGCAACTAAAACTTTGTCATTTTACTCAGTGTCCAAGCATTCGTCCGTTGAATCCCTCTGGTCACTTTTAATTGAGACTGTCATATAATTGGACAATTTCATTGAGACGTGAGGTCACAGTAAAAGCCCGGGGTTTTTTAGCGCATAGTCACCTTTCATCGTTGAGGCCTCTCGACTGCCCTCCTGGTTGCTGCCGGGCAGTGTCTTCGGCCGACCGGCTAGAGGGAACGGTGTCATCTAATTTTGGTATGCATATTTTACTAATTATACCCAAGGGAGTATGAACTCATTGCCCCGATGCCTCATGGCCAAATTTCAGCCATGTACTCCCTCCGCATCATTTTTAATTAAGACCGTCACATAATTGATCAATTTTGTTAAGATGTGGGGTCCATAGTAAAAGCTTAGACTTTTCGAACAACTGAGTCACCTTTCATCGCAGAGGCCTCTTGACCTCGACCTAGGGTCATTGCCAGGCGACTATCGTTGCTGTCTTCGGCTGCCCAGTGGGAGAATAATTAGCGAATGGTGTCATCTAATTTTAGTACGCTATTTTTACTAATTATCTCAATTAAAAGTAACCTGAAGGAGTAAGGTGCGTTTGGAAACTGATTATCCGAAAAAAATCAGGCTGAAAGGGTTTGATTCTTCTGATTGGTGTTTGTTTTGATTTTACTGATAGGAGCTACTGATGGTGATAGGTGAAAAAAATCATATATTTTCATCTATCATCTAATAGTGTGTTTGGTTACTGATTTGGGCAATTTTCACTCCTCGTCAGCTCCACCATCGCCATTGCCCACGGCCGACACCACCCACTACCACTACCACCGCCGCCGCCGCCCACCGCCCAACTGCCACCCACCACCATCGTCGGCCACTACCCACTACCACCGTTACCGCCCACCGCCTATCGCCGGTCACCGCCGCCGACCACCACCCACCACCGTCGCTGACCACCACCCACTACTGCCGCCACCGCCCAACTGCCGCCGACCATCACTGCCGCCGGCAGTGGCCACCACCACCATCGCCACCGTCGCCGGCACCACCCACCACCAACATCGCTGCCCACGGCTGCCACCCGCTGTCCAAAACATATATTTTTTACTGACTTTGTCAAATACAAATCACACTTGATTTTTTTAAGTTCCCAAATGCAAGTCACTAATTAAGAGTCGGGCTGATGGTGAAAGATTAAAAATATGATTAATTTTAGGTTCCCAAGCGGGTTTTCTACAATTAGAAAAATCACCTACAAATCACCTTGGTTATTTTCAGCTTAGATTTTTTTTTCACCTTTCACTGTCAGTTTCCAAACGCACCCTAGTCTTCAAATACCTGGAGTCCTGCCAAAATGACTGTTTATCCAATTCAGGGATAACAAGAGTAGCATTTATGATACGCGCCACTGCCACCATATCACTAATATGTTATTTAAATGATGGAAAGAGTTAAACCAAATAAATCCACACTCCACCCGTTTGGAGCGTGATTATAAGCAAATATCCACATTGGATTTTTCACATCCACTTCTACCTAGCATCCATGTTTTTTCGACATGAGGTGTTTCAGCTGGATATGGAAAAAACATGAATGCTACAGTGTAAAAAAATAATCCCCAAACGGCCCAGAAAAAAAAGGGACACGGGAGGACACGGGCTTCAACCCCAAACCCCATTTCGGAGCAGCGGTCATCACCATTGCCCCACTCCTCGCTCCCTCTACCTCCATCTCTCACCATCTCCTTGTTCGGGCAATAGCCTCTCGCCAGCGAAGCATTGGACGGCGTAAGTGATCCACGGCGGAGGCGGAAACCCCTACGGCGAGCCTCCTTGCTTGATCCCCTCGGCGGCGGAAACCTTCTCCTCGGTTGATCTCCTCTTCGGATTTACGTTCTCCGGCGCTGTTACTTCAGTCACTCCCGGCGGTGGCAGTGCCATCCATCCCAAAAAATCTCTCCTTGTAAGTAACCCTCCTCTTTCATCTTTTCATTTAATGTTGTTTTATTACTTGGTTTTCACTTTTGGTGTGTACAGATAAACAAGTCAAACTTTTTTTCTTTGGAAGTGTGTTGAGGTTTGATAGAATGATCATGCATGTTAGGTGTTTGAAAAAATGCTAATAGACATTCCAAAAGGTTATGCGCTTATAGATGTTTCTAATTTTTCAGTCATGTGTAAAGACATGATTTTTGAAGATTTCATGGAGGAACTCCATCCAAGATTAGATAATTTATGATATGGAGAGCATTTCTTGTTAATAACAAGTTAATTAAGTTATCACTAATTCGAATACAAGTGGCCCTCAAATTTTTGCACGTGACTGTTTGCTTGTTATTGAATGGTTGGATAATATCAAATTCTGGTTCATGATAAAGAAATTGAAAATTTATCTGATTCTTTGTAACTTCATCTATAATGTTCATACTATACTGTCAAATAAAATGTGTACAATATACAAATCTGTGATATGCTTTAAAGTTTATCTGTATTGTTAAAACTCGTTAAAGAAATAGAAATGATAGTTGGTTGGCCTGTGCGATATAGATTTTGTTCCATTTCTGGTGGCAGCCTTAAATGAGACATTCAGACTATATTGTAGATATAGTGAAAAATCATATGTTTTTTTGGGCAAGTTTAAAAAATACAACATGTGGTTTATTAGTTAGCTCTATTTGCCTTCAGTTCGTAAGTATGTTGTGAATACAGTGTTCAAGGTTACATAATAGGCACATTGTGGATTGCCTCATTAACTTGGGCAACCTCATCTACCCTTGTGTTTTGGCACATTTTGTATACATAGGATTTCATTTTGGCCTCGCTCGAATGGTACATAAATGCTTATTATTAATGTGGAATGTAACTAAGAAAGTGACTAAAAAGATGGCCTCAAACAATCACCTCTTGAAATGATCAGGACTTTTACAAGCAAAAATATAGAGGAGATTTTGCCAAAATTTACGATTAAAAAATAATTTGTCAATCACAAGTTTGTAGCTCATTTCCAAGGTTTAAAGAAAAAAAAGTGGTGCTACAATACAAAAAACTATATTTAAAAATTATATAAATAAATTTTTATTAGCCATGTCATATCCTACTTTTTGGGAAAATGGCGCCGTGTCCGTATCGTGTCATATCGTGTCGTTGTATTCGTATCCGTGCTTCCTAGGGGAGATTTTACCTTACTCGTGAATTTTATCCAGGCCATCATTGCCTGATTGCGGTTGAATGATGGTTTTGTTTAGAATATGGAAACAAATCACTCAAACATTGCCTTTGACTTGGATATGGCCTTCGACCATTTGATTTTAATCACATCTAGCTAATACACCTCATGAGATCTATCAACTGAATGGGGCTGGACGGTTGATTTTCTGGTTTTATCTACCCATCCACATCCAGCCTCTGAATTATGCAAATCAAGCCCCAAATGGTTTTTGGGTAATCCAACTTGAGTTTACCCAAAATCCATGCTGGATTGCTTGATTTTTCACACCCCAAACAGACTGTATTCACCCTCCACCTACACATATCCCCCAGAGTGCCTCTCGCTTATGTTTGCTAATTAGGAATATGTTGCATGTTGATCCTCTTTAGGGGCCGTTTGGGGCGTGATTAAAAGCAAAACATCCAGATGTTTTGCTACACTGTAGCATCTGGATATTTTATATATCCAGCTGAAACACCTCAGGAGGTATTTCAGCTGGATGTAAAAATCCATATGGATGCTACAGTAGATATCCAATATCCAGTCTGGATATTTTTGCAATAATCACGCCCCAAACGGCCCCTTAGTTGCAAAGCATTTTTGGTCCGCCTGGAGATTATTTGCTATCATATATGAGTCATCGATAATCAGGATCGATGATGTAAATGCATCAGTTCTGCATTGTATCCTGATGATCGCCAGAGGATAGCATGGCAGACAGCTAGAAGGCGGACTACAAAGTCTTCCATTAGGTTGGTGCTAGATTTGCAAGGGATGTAGTGGGCCAATGTGTGTGGCCGCATTTGACCATGCAATTATGATTGTTTAGTCATGATATACAGGCCGGATGGGTTTTATGATTCTAATATAGACAATTTAGGGTGCGTTTGGAAACTGATAGTGATTGGTAAAAAAAAAAATAAGGCTGAAAATAATCAAGCTGATTTGTAGGTGATTTTTTTGATTGTGGAAAATCTGTTTGGGAACCTGAAATTAATCATATTTTCCGTCTTTCACCATCAGCCTAACTCTTGATTGGTGACTTGCGTTTGAGAACCTAAAAAAAAAATCAGGTCTGATTTGTGTTTGGCAAAGTCGGTGAAAATTTTCTTCATATAAATATTTGTCAATTGATTGTGAATATTTGATAGTATTCTAGCCCTCTTTTATGTGACAATCCCAACAACATCTCCCGTGATTTGGAAACAGTTCAAGGAGGTAAAAGTCATGTATAAACAGATTTAACTTTGAGATTTTCTTCCTTTAAATGCAACAGGTTTGTAATCAATTTCAGTTTTCCTTATGTGCAGGACAATAAGGCAGCTATGCGCTTGCAAAAGTGGGGGTACATGCCTGAGATGCGAGACCTCCTATACTATATCTATGAGGATATGGTAGCCACTGGGGTAGGGTTGTTCTCGGACAGCTGTGTCCACGGGTTCGGCTGTGTCCGAGGTGTTCGTGGCTGTGCCCGTGTCGAGGAGATGTCCGAGGATCACGGCCACAGCCTAGAGGCCTCGGACAGCCATCTGTCCAAGGTTAGAGAAAGGCGGCGGGGGAGCGGGGGCGGAGAGGAGAAGAGGGCGGTGGTCGGTGGGGGAGCGGGGGACGGAGAGGAGAGGAGGGCGGAGAGGAGAAAGGAGGGCCGCGGGGGTGGAGGTGGAGGAAGGAGAGAGGGCGGCACCCGGCGGGGGTCCACGACAGGGCTCCTACTGTGCTAGGCGTTCAGGTCAAAGAACGTGAAAGGTGCGGCCTTTGGGTGCTATGGTCGCTCTCAATGAGGGCAATGAGCCGGTACCAGTATTAGTCCTCCGTGAACAGTCTCAACAAGGAAGCCAGCTACGCCCAGTTCGAAAAGTGGGCTACTTGGTGGAGGAGCTCCGTGATGAATCCACTTACAAAACCTTCTGCAAAGACTTGGAAGACGCCAATGTCTTTATTGGGTCCTTGATTTTTGTGGAGGAGCTTGCATTGAAGGTGAGGGCTGCGGTGGAGAAGGAGAGGGACAAGATGGACGCAGTTCTCATCTTCCCTTCCATGCCTGAGGTAATGAGACTGAACAAGTTGGGTTCTTTCAGCATGTCCCAGTTGGGTCAGTCGAAGAGCCCGTTCTTCCAGCTCTTTAAAAGAAGAAGCAATCTGCAGGGTTCACCGACAGCATGCTGTAACTGGTTCGGACTCTGCCCAAGGTCCTCAAGTATTTGCCCAGCGATAAGGCCCAAGATGCTTGGCTCTACATCCTCAGCCTGCAATTTTGGCTTGGTGGGTGGCAACGATGAGAGGATGGCTGCAGCCCGTGGGGGTGGAGGAGAGAGGAGGGCCGCGGGGAGGAGGAAGGAGGAGGAAGAAGAGGGGACATTTGGACACGGACACGACAACAAAATGGTGGACAACTTTCTCATGGATACGGACACGGACAACCTCTGTCCGAGGTTTGTCTGGTCCTAGAACAGCCCTACACTGGGGCACACCAGTAATCGTACACTTGGTGCATTTGTCCTCCAGAATGAACCACCACGGAAGAGCAGGTTTGGGATAATTGTGACAGCAATGTGTACGTCCCACTTGGTTCAGAAGGGGAAGAGTTGAGGGAGGAAGACACAACCTCTCACAATGAAAGTGAGGACCCATATCTCAACTCCAATCCTGAGCATGTCTCTCATACTACTCCGACTTCACAGCCACCTATTCAGACTACTCCCACTCCACAGCCACCTGTCCAGTCTACTCCCACTATCCCCAGTGCATGCACAGGAGCAGCCCCCCGCAGAAGGAAGAGGAAGACTTCTAATTCTGAAGATGAAGTGACATCATCATGGCATTCCTCGTCAAAGGCATTGCAGTCTAGGAATGAAGGTGTGATGCAAGCAAATTCAATCGCCTGTGAGCAGGTTGCACTAGCACGTGCAGCACAAGAAGGGGAAGATAAGAGTGAGGCGGAGTACCCAATGTCACGCCCCGAAATCCCATACCTAGATCGGAGTGCGGAAGCCAATCAATGGAATACAATTCGAGGTAGAGATCCCGGGCACGCGACCGAACAATCGATTTCCAAACCGATTATAATCATCTCAAAAGGACGTGTAACCGATTATGCCCACAATCAGTGTAATACAATAATAGACATCAATGAATACTATGAAATGAATTTACTTAATAATAATCTATTTAGGAAAGTCAAATAAATAAACCTAAAAGTTTATGGCACACAATTGCCAATAATGTCATAAGCATTAATAAAAAAAGCAAAGCAAATAACTAAATCGTCTTTAATCTCTTCTCGGCGCCTGCAATCTGCCATTCAACTATTGCACTTCCTGATCTCACTTTTCGTTTGCGCCTGCATCAGAGGATGCATGAGAATGTCATAGAAACACTCAGTAGGATGTAAAAACCTACTGAATTAAAACAAGTAGTATGAAGAGAATAAGAATAACAAAGGTTATAGACATTCCACAACATCTGAACTTAACCGAGGTCTATACACCTGCAAGGTTATTCAACAACAATTCCAACTTGCAAGTATAGGAAAAACATCAATAAGGCTCCTACTACACATATGAGTAAGGAGAGGATAACAATCATAACAAAGGCTCCAGACATCTAAAGTGAAAGGAGTTACAATTTCTGCTCGCTAACCTGGTCGCTCGCAAGTGACTAAAATAGCATGCCAGAACCACCCTAGGGGTCCTCTCTTTGGAACCCTGCCATGCGTCTAAGATGCTGGCCCCACTAGTGCTTACGGACACGATGGGCAGAGACTGAGGACCTTCCGTAATGTCCATAATCTAACGTACGTATAGTGCCTCCCTTCGGGCAGTTTGGAATCGCAATTTCATAAATATAAGTGACATCGCAAGATCTAGCAATGGCTTAATTGAGCATACTATGAAACCACCATGGGGAGAGTCTCGCAAGGTCTCCAGTGGAAGAAACAATCATATAATCAATATGAGCAATATCTCAAAGGAATAGAGGTCACAACACTCTAAGATCATAAGGTATTTCTTACCAGAATAGACTCTCTCAAGGAGTATGGATAGAAGCATCAAAGTCTTTGGTCAACACATAACTCACTCATTGGAGTAGCATAGAATAACAAGACAACTTACACAAAGAGTAACATACAATCAATACATACCTTTCATGCTCAGCTCTAGATAGGAATTCCTCATTCACATTAGAGTTTATAATACAAATATCAGAGATAAGAAATCAAAGAATCTTAGATGATTTGAATTCCAAGTAGAATATCAAACCGACATCAACGCTTTTAAAATAGATAGTTAGGAATCACTTGTTCAATGGATTATCCCTCATAATTAGATTACTTCTAACCCAATTCTTACTGTGATATTCCATAAGTATATAGTCCAATTACTGTTATTAACATATCAATCGTTATCATATCATATTACATGATGTTATTTGTATACTTAGTATTTTCTCTCAGATTCTGCTCACTGTCTCCTGCACAATAATTCTCTTCCGATGGCTACTGTGCTCTTTACTTTAAGACTTAACCTATGAAATTTTTACTGATAATACCCTAATGAGTCTAGTTTCTAACCCCATTGATTTTATATTTTTCCGATTTTATTTGGATTAGTTATGAATTATTTACCACCGACTGTCAGCACAGAAATAGTTCTGGATGAGATTAAAATTCTTAATTAAACTTGATTATCTTACTTAACAACACATTATAAATGATAATACATCATTAACAAACTATATACTCCCCTCCTAAACCAATTACAGAACCTAGAATTATCTGGAATTACTAAAGTTCACTCCATTCTTGTGTTCTTCTATATATAACATAGTTTATAAACATTAATACATCCCAAACAAGACAATTAATGTAAGACACACCTTAAAGTCACAAATTTAACGTGGATAATAATCAATCAAATAATAGCAGAACTTTTAGTCTCTGTAAAATTAATAAAACATTAGACTTTCAATGCGAATTCCCATCTAGAAGTGAGACATGAATGCACATATGATTTATGATGCACTATGCATAGAAATAGGGACACAATTTATTCATCTCGCAAGAATCCAAACAATAACTAAGGCATTGAATCAAAACACTTGTCAAAAGCATATATAATCAAAAGAGAGAAGAGGGGAAAAACCATCCTACTTAATCATCCAAAGATCTCGCCTTTCTACGCATTACTCGTCTCTTCCGCTCCTTCCAAAGCTCCTGCTCCAAGCTCTCGCAAACTCCCACAAGAACAAGCCTCTAAGGAGATGGGTGAATGTGGGAAGGAGAAGGGAAAAGTCTCTGGACGTTCTAGGGTTAGCACAAGCCAATTCTCTAGTGGTTATATAGAGTTGGGAGAGAATCCGTTCTCAAACTAATCTTCCAAATCATGGACACTTTCAACCAATGGGAAGGCTTCACAATCCTCCTAGAGACGTGCAAAACAAGTCAAATTGGGATTTGGTATATTTCCCAAGCAAATCCACCCCAAAAATACTTCTAGAAATAAAAAAACCGCAACCGGCGATCGATCGGCTATACAGCGATCGATCGTTGTATGCGTTATATTACACTACCGCGTTACAGCCGAACGATCGCCATTATTGCCGATCGATCGCTTTACGCGAAACAAAATATTCACAAATCACAGTAACTACAATCGATCGTTTTGATACGGCGTCGATCGGTTCAAGCATGCCCATCGATCGGCTGTTAAGGCGATCGATCGCTGTCACGTTAAATCAATATTCAATTTCTCATATCTTTTCACTCCGAACTCCAAATCATGCATAATAGGTGGCGTTGGAAAGCTCTTCTCACAAACTTTAATTTCCACAAAGCAAAACACAACCAAATCAGACATTAAGAGGGTTAAATTTGGGTTTTAATATACTTACTAATTTTCTAGGTGTTACACCCAAATGTGGTGCAATTAATGAAAATTTTATCTGGGTACAACTGGGATGAGATGTACACAACTGCCCTTTCCTTATTTTTGGAAAAGGAACATAGGAGGATGCTCTTGATTCTTGCGAGCAAGGTTTTCAAAACCGGACCCGGATTGATGGCCTGTTCGGTTGGACCACGGTTTGACCGCGGTGAAACTGGATTAACCTGGTTTAGGTGTGAGGAGTGATAAATATATAATAAATAAATATTTTGTATAACATTAACTTGAAAACCTAGTAGCTCAAGTGGTTAAGGCTTAGGTATCACTTAACAGTGAGGAGGGGTTCGGGGATGTGGCCTAGACCGGTCCAGTCCGGTTTAGGAGAAAACCGGCCAGATTAATGAACCGGGGTGAACCGGCCGAACCGAACCGGTTTTTCGGCCGATTCCGGTTCTCCGCGATCGGACCGGCCGGTCCGGTCCGGTTTTGAAAGCATTGCTCGTGAGTGATAAGAATCTGGCATAGGCTTGGCTGAAGGGTCCCTGGGCACGTAAGAAGGATAAATTAGGATGAGTGGATGGTGTTACCAGTTTATGATTTGTCATGTTGTATGTTATGTATGATTTGTGACTATGCTTTTAGGATGATTTGTGTTATACTATGGTTGTGTTATGTATGATTTGTTTGGTTTGGACATTTATATGGGCTATTTGATTTGGACATTAGTAGTTGCATTTGCTTTTTTGTGTAAAAAGCACAATTGTAGCAGTTGGAATGTGGAAAGATTCGAGTATTATAATATTTGTGCTTCCTTAGCCTTCAGCGGAGGACGAAGAGATGATTATGAGGTGAGATTATTCCCCTAACCTGAACATGTGTTGTTTCAATTGGATGTGTGCAGTGAGCAATTTCTTTATTAGAGAAAATGATGCCTTTTTTAACTGCATTTGTTTTGTAGGGGAGAATACTTGTTCAGTACGGATGCAAAAATAGGACTTGATGCCAGCTTGAATTTTTGGCGAAAAGGAAAAGGCTTGTAGGTATTCATTCACACAATTTTGGACATTTAGTGTTTTTTTCTTTCTTACATGCATATTTATGTATTTATGTGTGTTTACAATTAATATGTAGATGGACTTGGTGCGGCAAATCCACGAGGAGGACAATGAAATCATGGATATGTATATAGACACCACAATTGAGGATCAAATTCCATGACCCTTAGCTATAGTTCATCCAGATCGGCACAAACATGAAATGCTTTACGGAGTCACCTAAGATCAACCTTGCCGTGATATGTGTACGATGAATCGAGCCCCTTTCATTGAATTTTGCAGGCAAGCTCGTCAGCAAGGCCTAATGGACACTACAAGGGTATTAGTAGAAGAACAACTAATGATCTTCTTAGTAATGTTGGGTCATTCGTAAGGGATACTAATTTTAAGACATCGGTTCGGACACTACGAAGAGACAATACACCGGCATGTGAACAACGTCCTTAGTACGTTGGGTACTTGGTTTCAGAGTCGTATATGTGTGATGGTCCCACTTGAGATGGAACCTGCATACAACTTTAAACAAAATGTATCATCCTTAAAAAGATATGATGGTCTGGTTGATTCCAGACTATGAGTCAGAACAAGCATTTGTAGATGAGATTATGAGTCAGAACAACGCAGGTGCAAGTCCAAGCTGAAGCGTAGGAGAGAGCTCTATAAGAGCGAACCACTGCGTGTATATGTACAAAAAAAGAGACAAAATTTGTGATGCAATTGACGATCATTAGGGCCTTCCTAGAGCCATTGATCAGCCACAACTACAACCCAACGTAGAAGGAACTGATAACTTTTTTATACCATAATATTTTTTAGACATATTTTGACTCTAATTATTTTTCTAATGTTATTTGCAGATATTTATGACGCCTCACGTCACAAGATTGTCTTGCCTTGATAAGATTTTCATTACCATTAATCATGTTTATTATATGCAATTACGGAGACTTAATTTGTAATATCAAGTGTGTAATAAATTTTTTTTATGTGGATTGCTTATTCACGCCCCAAACGTCCCCTTCAATCCACTTGGATTGTTTTTCATGCCCCCAAAGTTATTTCAGAGCATCCAGCATCGTCCATGTGATTTTTATTTTCATGCCCAAACATCAACGACATCCACTATTCACATCTACGAATAATCCACAACATCCACTACACCCACATCCATATCCACAACCCAATTTTCAGGCCCCAAACTGCCCCCAAGTCAAGCCATGCAACAAGAAGTGGGTCCCATTTTCCTCTATCCAATCAAACCCTAGGGCTTTGGAGTACAGATTTAGTGTTCAAATATCGTTTTCCAACTAAAAATGACATTTTTCCAGATCTAATACGTCCACGAACATTCTCTTGACATATTATAGGGTATTTTCATCAATCATAGCACTTTGATTCAAGCAAAATAATACTCCCTCTGTTCTGTTTTAGATGCTCTATCTGGAAAAGAGAACAGCCCTGTTTAGATGTTCCATATGATCAATTCCTCTAATTAAAACCCATCACAAGACACAAAAGGTGACAATAATCAAATTACAAGCACTTCAAATCCGAACGCTACACAAGAATCATTCACATTTCCATCCAAAAAGAATACGATCATGAACTACAAAAGCAAATTACTAGCATCACAAGAGACAAAAGGTGACAAACAAACATTCCAAATCCGAACGCCATCAATCGTTAACGTTCCTATTCAAAAAGAGCACAATCATGAACTACCAATTCAAATTATTAGCAAACGGTAAATGATCCTAATGACGGGCGAATAGGAGATGTAACAGAATCGGAACAATACCCGATTCGCCTTGCGCGCCGCCCCCCCCCCCCTCCCCCTCCCTTCGCCCTGCCAAGACAGAGATCGCAAGAGTCGCTTGTGATTCTTGACGACGGCGGCCACCCGGTGCCACCGGCCAAATCGCGCCTCCTCCTCCGACGAGCTCTTGAGCTGCTTGCTGCTGCCCAAGTTCTCCAACAGGTAGCTCTCCATTGCCCCCCTTCCTCCCTCCACTCCAATGGCGGCGATCAGATGAAGATCCCAACTTTCCCGCGTAGGAATCAGAGGTGCTTGCTTTTAATGGCAAGTCCCCTGGCCCTGGTACAATATAAACGCGGAGTCAGATATTTCCAGTTTGGGATGGAGATAACGAAAAGTTGCAGGGAGTAGTGGTAGAGTGGAATGGGCATTATTATTCGAAGTTAAGCGAGAGTGGTAGTTGGAGTTAAAGATAGTAAGAGATTAATCAGGCGATCTGATTTGATGTTGTCACGTGGGTCACATGATTAATTACTAAGTACTTTCCGAAATTTCCTAAGTCCTTTCCACATTTGGAAATGAATGTGGCTTTTGGATTTGGACCCCACTAAACTCTGTGCCCCTAAAAGAGAATAAAAAAACTCTATATCCCCCATAAACAATGACTTTTTTCTATGTTTCTCGGTGTCCCCGACATCTCAACATGGGTGTTCATGGACATGAATGGATACATACGGATAGTTGTCTATGTTCGTCCACAATCTTACCTTGGGTGTCGAGTCCGTCTATATGGCAATTGTCTGTTAAAAGCCTTATTCGTGTCTCTGTCCATTATCCGTACAGCGACAAATGTCCACGGACATCTAATTGACAACAATAGTCTAAAATTTTAGAATATCTACTTCCTAATTTTTATACTAAGAAAATCAATTTTTTCAACATAAAAACATCCATAGTTTGTAAAAATATATTCCCCCACATAACTTCAACATCTAATTTGACATCATAGTTCAAATAAACATTCATATTCCCTCCAATCACTTTTAATAAATATAGTTTTCTTTAATAGATATAGTTTTCTTCAAATGAACTAAATTTTTAGTTCATTTGAAGAAAATTGTATTTATTAAAAGTGACTAGAGGGAGTAGTTCATAAAAACATGTCCCCACATGTAAAAGGTTAACAAACACAAAAAACAATGTCCATGTTCGTGGCACCCTATTAAGATGGACAGATAGGACTTGTTTGTGTCTGGGCCATTGTCCATACGGACTGTCCGTTCAATTGCATATGGACACAAATGTCTATGAAAGCCCCTACATCTTAAATCTCACCTCTCTTCTTCCCCTCAACAGAGCCGCCTACATTGACGGACAAAAATTATCCCTCCAACATAGGATATCTTCCTCTCTGATGGAATCAGGCTTCCCATTCATATTCTGTATATTTACAATTTGCACAATGATTCGTATGAAAGAACGCATTACCAAAGTACTGACTAGCCAATGTTGTCTACCTATAACGAAGAGAAAACAAGAATAAAACCGAATACTCCCTTCATTCAGAATTTGCAGAAACATTTGGCATTCAATATGAATTTAGTTTGGAAAATCAAATGTTACAAGAGACTGGTTTACATGAGACCGATCTCATGTATGATGTATCTCGTCAAGTATAGGAGACTGAAGATCGAGAGAGAGGGAGAGAGAAAGGGAAGTGATGCTGGAGGAGATCCCTCTGCAAGCCTGGCGACGTACACCGAGAGGGGACGAGGGGGCTGAAGCAAGAGAGAAGAGGGAGGTTAGGGTAATGTTTATTCCATAATGATCCAAAGAGGGCATAAGCGTTTTACATAGTCTCCCACATGGTGGGCTTGGGCTAATCCCCTAGACTGAGCCTTAAGGGCTTATTAGAGAATACTTAATTAAGGTCTTAAGGGCCAACATGATAAATAACCAAAATAACATAAGAGAATGGACTAATACTAAGAAACATATCATTCCACCACACTCTGCTGCTAGCCTTGTCTGTAAGGCGACCATCCAGGATATTGAGCCAAAAACTCATCCTCATGGAGTCAAGAAGCATCCTCTAAAGGATGACCCTGCCAAGTAATGAGAACCTCAGTAATAATGCGGCCAGAGCGACGCATATGACGAGAATCCATGATAGAAGCTAGCACCGAAGGAAGATCTGTTGGAACAGTAGGTGGAAGGCAGAGTAGCAACAATACACGAAGGATCACCAACAACCCGATGGAAATGGTATACATGAAAAATGGGGTGGACCTAGGACTCAGGCGGAAGTTGCAGGCGATAGGCGACGGGTCTAATGTGAGAAGTGACCTGATAGGGTCCATGAAAGCAATGGGCCAGTTTGATGTTGGCCGGTTGGTATAGGGAAGATTGTCAGCCATGAACAAAACTCACATGCACCCAATCACCCACTTGGAAGTCATGGTCGGAATGACGCTTGTCGTAAACTTGTTTCATGCGATTCTGTGCAACAGCCAGATTGTGTTTCCATTGACACAAGATTTCATCACCTGTTTCAAGGGGCATAGTGAACCTCACTCACATAAGCACATAATGAAGCAGATTTGTTACACATGAAAAATACAAATTTTTATATACTTTTTTACCTATTTGTTAGTCACATTTTCTAGTTAAAATAGGGAATAAAGTGGATTATTAGTAATTAGGAATTGAATAAGTAATGTGCTTTAAATTGCTTAAATTAAATGTGTTCCATAATTTTATGAATTATTTGATGTGTCTAATATGGGACATATTTTATTTTTGTAGGTTCAAGTATTCAGACTGCGGAACAATCAAAAGTGAAGATATGAGAGGGGTTTTGAAGTGTAAAAATGACCAAAGAGCTGAGATCATGCGCAAAAAAGATCTGAACCGTTGATAATGCACTTAAGAAAAGACGCGCACTGGTTTAAAGAAAAGAGTTGTTTAGATTCGATCCGACGGATGAGATTGCTACATCGGGTTTTAACCAACAGAAAGAAAAAAAAGAAACAAAAGACAACCCAAGCCGATGGCTCGGGTTTCTAACAGAGACAATAGAAGAAGTGCTCGAGCTCTTTGTTCGAGCGCTAAGGAAAAAGGCTTGGGTGTTCCTGCTTGAGCGGCTGCCATGAGTTTCCCGGCGAAATCAGACGGTGGATATAGGCTAGTCGAAGCTTTGGCATGGAGGTGGGGAACCAGCAGAGCACAATCGAGTAGTGTTTCATCCAGGTTCTTCTTGTTATTGCGTTGGAGTTGTATCAAGCTATTCGAATTTTTGGTTTTCATATGCTGTTGAGTTGCTTCGAAGAAGAAGTTGTAACCAACTGTGCTACAATCGATCGAGAGCATAAAAGGAACAATACACTTTGTTAGGTTTCCATTATCTCAAACTTCTTGTAAGTGACTTTAATTTTAATTGAAATGAATTCCTTTGATTTTGTAGTTCAATTCCCTAGTATGAGTAACTAATCTCTTGTCTAGGGCTGAGATGAAGCCATGATTAATTGTAGGAGTAGGATTCATATGACACAATTGCTATCTCTAAATTAATGTGCTTTAATGATTGTTATTCTCGAATCAATTGCATTGAATCATAAGTCTAATATGTTGTTTGGATATTAGTTATGATTTATCGAATGATGGATACAACTAATGATTTGAATCTCATCTATTGATATGCAAGAGAAGATAAATTCTATTTAGAAATTTGTATGCTTTTATGCTGAAATCTTCCGTAGGAGAATAGATTGAATTCAAATTCTCTACGAGATAATCGTGAGAACAGTTGCTGATTGTGGATAATTACTCCTATGATTGTCATGTGCTAATTCTTATGCCCTAGTATCTTAAGTATCTGATTAAAGTTGTGATTTTTATTTTTCAATTAGATATCTTTCCGTACTTTAATTAATTTTCTTTCTATTAGTTATTTAATTACCAATTACATAATCCATTTAAGTCTTTGATTAGTAGTAGTGTAGTTAATCCAATCAAGCTAATTGTTTAGAAAAGGGTAGTTAATTTTGATATTAGGATTAGATTTCTGCCATACAAGTCCCTGTGGGTTCGACCTCATAAAACCGTATGACTGTACTCAAAATAAGATTTGTACACTTGCGAGAAAAATTAAGAGATTAATTAAAATAACAAGTTGGTGGGGGCCGGCCATACACAACTTGAAGAGGAGAAGACCATGTAGAAGTATGGAAGGGAGTGTTGTAGGACCATTCAGCCCATAGAAGGAACTGTTACCAATGACGGGGGTTGTCACCTGCAAAACAACGCAAATATTGTTTAAGGCAACAGTTAACAACTTCAGTTTGGTCGTTCGTTTGCTGGTGATAAGCCGAGCTCATTAGAAGGCTAGAACCCTGTAAGCTGAAGAGCTCCTGGCAGAACTGAGAGATGAACACTCGATCATGGTCGAAAATAATGGTGCGTGGCATCCCATGGAGTTTGGCAATATCCCGCACATATTCTCAGCTAAGACCTTTGCCGTATATAGATGGACCAAGGCGGAGAAGTGAGCATATTTGGAAAGATGGTCCACCACAACCATCACCACTGACTTCCCCTGAACGAGTGGCAAGGCTTCAATGAAATCCATTGATATGTTTTCCCATACCTGTTCCGAAATAGGCAGCGGTTGCAAGAGGTCAGAAAGGGTTACAGTGGAAGCTTTGGCTTGTTGGCAAACCTCGCATTGTGCCACGAAACATTGAACCGCTTGTATGATACCACGCCATAGGAAGCATTGGGTGACATGCTTGTAAGTCCGGAAGGACCCTCCATGGTAGGGGTGTAAATGGACGGACACGGACGCGGACAAGCTATGTCCGTACCCATCCGCTTACCTTAAAATTAGGTGTCCATCCGTAGTCCGACGGACACCCCTAAATGTTCGTCCGCTTGTGTCCATTTCGGATAAGGACGGATATGAACGACATAGACACATACATTTTTACCTTAAAGATTATCACGAACAAGGATATGAACGGACACAGACAGCTCTAGACGCAGATGCCCCTCTGTCCGTTCATCTGCCGGACGAACGAATCTGTCCGTATAACACCCAGAAAATTCGTATGTTAACTAAAGGTATCTATTTTAGGAAACTGGTCTAAAATAGGAAAGTTTCATTTCCTGATTTGATTTCTGGTTACGTGATGTGCTTTTATGTGTTATTCGATTTAATGATGTGATATAATTTGTTAATCGCATAGCTAATAGTAGTAGAAAACTAGGGCGTGAGGGTTGGTCCTGGCGCAGAACACAACCTAGTGCTGAGGCCAGCCTGGCGCCAGGGTCTGACAACACGTGACGCCAGGAGAGGGGCCAGGTGCCATGGCATGTGTTCAGTGGATTACTCTTAATTAGTAAAGTGAATTTGGTTTTGATGTGTGGTTAGTGATGCACGCGTGTTAGTATGACGAGTAGTGAAACCGCGGGACGTCAGAGACCTGTGCGCGTAGGACTCAAGCCAAGACGCAAGACCTGGGTGCTGAGCCATGTGGCACTAACCCAGGGGTGATTTATGAACGTGGGTAACCTTGCCATAGGATGATCTTCGGATGGTGTGAGTGAATCTTGGAGCAAAATCTACGATTTGTCCTAATAGCGATAAGTATGGTAAGTATCGCGGAGGATCGGGAAGTATCAATTCAGTTGAGATAATTAGGGAAGATAAATCTTAATTAAAAAGAGATAAATATTTCACTTTTTAATCAACCAATAGGAAGGGGACGTCTAGTTGGTTGGCCTAGATATGGTAGTTTCTTAGTTTGGAACGAGATATGTAAAGTATGATTAAGATTGTAAGTTCGGCCAGTACTATTTCTGTGTCAATAGTCAGATGTAATTAAATCATAACTAATTCAAGGAAAATAGAAAAAATATAAAATTAGTGAGGTTAGAAACTAGACTCATAAGGCTAACTCCAATAAAAATTTCAGAGTCTAAATCCAATTAGAATAACGTTGGGAAGAGTCGGAAATGGACTATTATGCGTATGACAGTGTGTTGTAATTAGGATTAAGATAGTGAACGAATCTTATTAGAGATTTGAAATCCTAACTAAATGAGGAAAACCCAATGGATTGACATGGATGAACGTCCCTTACTAATGAGGGGGAGCTTTTAATTGGTAGTGAGAGTTTGGATTAGGAAGGAGTCTTGATTTGGAGATATCCTAGTTGTAGTAGGTTTTGGGTCTATATAAGCACAAGAGATAGGGCTGACTGGTATTTTTCAAGCCAAATCCTTTGTGAACGTCCCAAAACTTTCTCCTTCTCATTCTCCTTTGTTCCAGCAAGCTTTATACCTTTTCCTTCATCTCAAGAGTCAACGATCGAAGTGTTAAAGGGCGACATCGTGTAGAGGAATCAAAAGCCTTCGCGAGGAAGCAAGAAGATACTACGTTTGGACTAGGTAGGATGATTTTTCCCACACTCTTAGATCTGAATTTCATACCTTGTTCAAGTGCTTCTTGTGTCAATATATTGATTTATGATTACGAGTCTTCATGAGAGTCAATCGCTATGTACCAATCTTTTGAATTATCCAATTATTACGTTTTGTTGTTCAATCGTGTGAACCTTTATGTTCCAATTCCTAATTGTTACACATGCTAGCCCAATGATGAGAAGTTTGAATTGTTTGGAGTCCTCTTTGAAGCTTCCTTGTGTCCCTTTTGGTCTCTGACATTGCTGTCCAAGTTTTATTATCCTTAATTAGTTGTCCAGTTTGCATAATTCAACTAGAAAAGGGGTATGTGTGTGAAATGAATTAAGATAATGAAAGTATACCTCAATCCTTGTAAATATTATGACATATCATACCTAATAAAGTTCTGGAATAATTAAGATATGGAAGATATTCAAGTATACTATGTATTGTTGAATGGATTATGAGGTAAACACACTCACAATTTGATTAGAACTATGATTAAGGGTTTCGGCCAGAACTATTTCTGCATTGATGATCTTCAGTAACATATTTGTAACTAATTATATAAAAATCATAAAAATATGTCGTTTGTTGGGTTGTAAACTAGACACATAGGAGTAATCACAGTAAAATTTTCAGAGTCCAATTCGTTTTTGTTGACGTTGGTAAGGGTCGGAATTTGACTAATATGTAAAAACAGAACACTGTAATTATGGTAAAGGTTTGGAAAACTTTATCCAAACAATAGCCTATGCTATAATAAGTATACTAAGAACTTTATATGTATTACATAAGACTTTAAGTAAGTATTACAGTAGGATGGACTAAGTATAATACTATAATATCACGGGCTAATGGTGAGTGGTTTGATGTTCATCAAGTCTTATGTGTTTCACTGGTGATATTGACTCGATTCGTGTTTCCAATTGGAAACCGAACCATCTATTCCTATTTGACCAATGCATTTTATTCGTTTGAGAAACTTCAGTTGGCCTATTATTGAATCTGTTTGAGTCAAGTCTTCTTTGAAATCAGAACTTGATATTCTTCATGATATAACTTGAGTTTTCTTTGAGTCTTGAAAGGCAATTCATGATCAAGTCTTTCTTCATAAATCTTATCTAGGGCTATGCATGCGTAACATGGTCATTATTAAGAGTCTTTGCTATTTTGTTCATACTCTAGAATGTGAGTCATACGTTGATTGAGAGCCTTTGTTATTCTATTCATACTCCATGAGTCAGTCATTGATGTAAGAGTCACCCTATTCTCAGAAAGTTGAGACCTCTGCTATTGTTGAAACATTGTCCAGTTTGACATTGACCTATTTCTCCACTAATTGTTCGGTGGAATCATAGTATGCTCACGAGCCATTGCTAGATCATGAGTGACCTCCGATATTTATGGAATTTTGATTCCTTATTGCCCGAAGGGAGGCAAATACGTACGTTTAGGCTGTATGATATTACGTAAGGTCTGCAGTCTCCACCCATTGTGCCCGTAAGCACGGATGGGGCCAGCATGTCTAGACGCGTGGCCGGGTTCCGAAGGGAGAACCTCTAGCATGATTCTGGTATATTTTACCTTTCGAGATCGGTAAATTCAGCGAGCAGAAATTATAACTCCATGCACTTTAGATGCCTGGAGCCTTTGGTATTTTGACCATTCTCTCCTTACACATTGGATGTTTAGGAGTCTTCATTGATGATGTTATTTCCTCTTATAATGGAATTCTTGTTGCTCAGTTCAAATATTCTTGATTATTCAACTGTCTCATATTAAACCCTATTCTTTGTCCTATATTGTATATTTTGTTCTTGTGGGTTTTTGCATTCTACTGGGTATTTCTTTGAAATACTCATGTATCCTCTGATGCAGGCATGAAGAAAGTATAGTTATGGCAAGTGCAGATAATGGAAGACTCGAAGACAATCGTGGAAGATAAAGCTATCTTTATTACTTTAAATTTAGTGTTAATATTATTGGCATTTTGGCCAAAGCATTTTAATGATTTTGATTTTCAAGTTATTTTAGATGACTTGTATTATGGATTAATTTAAGATTATTAAGTTCTCATTTCATATGTGTTAATGATGTTATTTAAAGACTCAGTTGTGTTATGTCGAGTACACATCTATTCATGGTGATGTATTAGACGGGATGTTCGAGTATTCGGTCATATCTCAGGGTTTCTGGCCTCAAACATACTCATTGTCATAAAAAAAAATGTCTTCCGCACTCCGACGAGGCCGGGAATTTTGGGGCGTGACAGTCCATGTCAGCGACAAACATATTTTTATGTCCGTTTCGACATCAAAACGGATGGACAGACAAACACAGACATTCGGACGCCATTTACACCTTTACTTCATGGCCAGCTGCCGGTTGAGTAAAAATGTTCCAAAATAGTACGACGAATGTGGTCAGAATTGGGAACCCACAACCGTTTCTTCCAATAAATAATGTTGTCCTGCAAGACAAAAGAGGGATCGTCAGTGAAGTAAGCCTGAAGGCAGGCCAACAAGGCAACCATCGTGGGATCCTCAGTATAGGCTCTCTATAAGTCGGCCAGAAATGGAAACATTGGAGCAGACATGCCCAAATTGGTGGCCTCTTCAAATTGACGAGATAATGCATCCGCTACAGTATTTTCTTAACGGGGTTTATAAATTAGCTCGTAATCATAACTGAGCAACTTAGTCACCCAGGGTTGTTGCGCTGGGGTGGCAATCCGCTGGTCCAAGAAATATTTTAGGGTTGGTGATCTGCCCAGGTAGTGAAATGGTGTTTCAATAAGTAAGATCACCACTTGATAACGGTGTGTACGATTCCCAACATCTCTTTCTCATAAGCCGAGAGAGATAGAGACTGTCCAAATAGTGCTTTGCTCCAGAATGCAATGGGGTGCCCTTCTTGCAAAAGTACCGCACCTAACCCTTGGCCGGACGCATCAGCTTCAACAACGAAGGGTCGAGAGAAGTCCGATAGAGCCAACACTGGGGCAGGGCACATAGCAATCTTGAGTGTCTCAAATGCCTGTTGCACGGCATCAGTCCATGCAAAGGCCCCTTTCTTGAGTAGGCTGGTCAAAGGGGTGGTGAGGGAGCCAAAGTTGGCGACAAACCTTATGTAGTATCCCGTAAGGCCTAAGAACCCCTGGAGAGCTTACATTGATGGGGGGCACATGCCAATTGATCATGGCGGCCACTTTGGATGGATCAGTTGAAATAACACCATTAGTTATCATATGACCCAAATAGTCAACCTGAAAACAACCAAAAGAACAATTTGATTGTTTCATAAATAAGGAGTCATCAAAGAAGACAAGTATAAAATGACATAAGAAGACCAAAAAAATGTCATTCATGAGGCCTTGGAAGGTTGCTGGCGCAATGGTGAGGCCAAAGGGCATGACAAAAAATTCAAAGTGCCTTTCACGAGTTCGGAAAGCCCTCTTGTGGACATTGTCTGTTTGCCTTTGAATCTGATGATACCCAACACTCAAATCCAACTTGGAGAAAATATGCGCATGAGCGAGTTCATCCAACAATTCTTTGATCACGGGAATAGGGTATTTGTCCTTGAGGGTAATAATGGCACTAAGAGCCCTATAATCAACACAAAATAGCCATGAGCCATCCTTCTTTCGCACTAGAAGTACTGGCGAAGAATAGGTACTTGAACTCAACCGAATGATCCCTGTAGCAAGCATTTCATTAACCAACTTTTCAATCTCAACCTTCTGAATATGAGGGTACCTATACGGAGGGACATTTGTAGGTGTAACCCCTGGGAGGATGGAAATGTGATGGTCATGGAAACAAGAAGGGGGAAGGCCAGTAGGCTCTGCAAACAACTCAACAAATTCAGATGGGAGAGTGGCGGGGTTTGGTGAATCAACATACAGTGGGTTGGCATCTGCGGAAATCATCTGCAATAGAAACCCTTGATGAACATGTTACACTAGAGAACCGATCGACTGCATGGAATGAAGGGAGCTGGGAGTCGCTTCGGAAAGCTGAATGTCATGTCCTCCAATGGAGAAATGCATTGTCATCGCCTCATAGTTCCAAACAACATTGCCATCACTAATTCGAATATAAAAATTTGAAGAGGCGAGAAGAGTATAGCCCAATTATCTATACATGAATTATGCATTTCATAAACCCTTTAACTTATATTTATGTTAGTGTTTGATTAGAATTAGTGGTACTTGAATGTAGTTTTGGTTTTTGTAGGAAAATGAGAGAAAGCCGCAAAAGGGTGAAACATGACTCTAATGGTCGAACCTTTATAAATTCGTGTGTATATCTCTGATTGGACCGATTCAAACTTCTTGTTAGAGCTCAAGAAGTCAGCCAACGCCACCGACCATGCACAATTCGGAGCTCGGAGCAAAAAATTATGACTATTTGAAGATTTTTATGCAAGATGAAGAGTAACTACGATTGATCAGCTACTTAAAGCGATCGATCACCTAAGCCACAAAACAGAAGTAAATGAAGGAACCGATCGATGGGAATTTAAAGTGATCGATCGTATTTATTGAAGTTTTAGATATGTGCGATATAGTAACTACGATCGATTGGTACATCGAGGCGATCGATCGGCATAGGATTTGAAACGAACGATCGATGCGACAACGCAGAAATTAATGAAGGAAAATGATCGATCGGGAAGAGATCGATTGATCGGTTATTGCGGCAAAACCTAATTCAAGCCTATTTCGACTCGGATTTGGAAGGGGACTTCGTGGTTTCTCTTCAAACATATATATATATATATATATATATATATATATATATATATATATATATATATATAGGGCTTAAGGGAGAACGTAAGAAGGAGATCTTAAGTTCTTTTGGGAGACCTTGGAGGCTAGAGCAAAGGAGAGAAGAAGAAGAAGAAGAAGAAGATGATGGTTTCTCCTCCAATGCAAGGCTAAACTCCTTCCCAAGGCATAGATGAAGCCCAATAGACTGGTTGTATAGTCTCTTTTCTCTCATATTATATTTTAATATAGTTGGTGTATGACTCTTTATTCTGCAATTAATGTTAGTTCATTGAGTTTGTTCTTTGTACTCGAGAGAGACAAGAGTGAATTAATTAGATTTCAATTTGAAAGAGCACTGCGTGTCCGAGAGGAACGTGAGTGGTCTGAAGTGTCATATATTAATAAAGATCCATTGATTTATGCTCGAGAGAGATAGATCACAGTTCCATATTTTAATTGATTTATGTGTTACGTCCGAGAGGAGAGCACTATAATTTTAATTTACAAGTGTATGTCCGAGAGGAATATGCTAGCCAATTTGTAATTTATTTTCAAAGAGAGAGAGACGATACACTAGTTTATTGTGGTGGATTCGAAGCCTTGGTATTTCCTATATTAATTAAATCTCAACTCAGTTTAGTAAAGTTCATTGCTTTCTTTAGATTAAGTAAAAACTGCAACTTTTCTTTTGAATTTGGTAAAGCATTCATCCGCCCCTGAGGTTTGACAACCTTTTGATACTCATTGTAATACACAATTGCCTTATGCACTTGCAAGGGTTTAATTTTAAATGATCACCCAACCTAGTAGCAACCTTGTCGTTTATGAAATTGTGGGTACTTACATTGTGTACGTCAGTACAACTCAGGAGTGGGATTAATTTTAGGGCTACTTTACTTTTCAGTAAAAATCAATAAGTTGTAATACGTGCATGATTGGGATTTGAATTGATAATATTGTAACGGACTAGCTGATTGCCAGCCAGGGCACGTGGCCCTCAGCTGGCACGTCTGGTCCATTAGTTGGCATGTCTCCTTGGGAGACACCCCCTTCTTTATAAGGGGGTCTTTCTCTCTTGTTTGAATTATGCAATAGAAAAGACTTTCTTATTCTTCCTTCATCTCCTTCTTTCCCTTGATTGAAGCTAGGTACCTTTGTGTTCCTATTAGGATGCAACATTGGTATCAGAGCCACCACGATCTGCCATGGCACCTCGCAAGCAGCCGGCCACGGCCCCATAAACACAGCCCGAGAAAGAGACAACAAGTGTGGATGACAGCCCAAAGCCAGTGTCTGACCTGGCTAATGTCGCGGTGATATCAATGTTCGAAGCAATGACTAACCAGATTGAACAACTCACTCTCGCGGTTGCCCAGCTTCAGGTAGAACCTTCAATGCCCATATACCCACACCGCTGCCAACCAAGGCAGAGATAGGTGAGCCCTACTAGGGAACACACTCCTTGGCTAAACGACCGTGCATAGTTGCCTGAGAATGCAAGGCCTCACCCCCAGCCGAACCAACTCCTTCGGCCCTGCTGGCCCTCCAGTCCGCCGTCTTACTCACAACCCAAATGGATGAGAGGCACGCTAAAGGGTTATGCTTTAAATGCGATGAAAAAGTTCGAGGCAGTATGCTCGTCGAGGCGGCCGATGAAGAGGATTTTTCCTTTTCAGGGGAGGCGTTGTCCCGTTATGACAACGTGCAGCCGGAGATCTCTGTGCATGCCTTCTCGGGGGCCTTCACCCCTTGTACCATGCGAGTCTAAGATTACCTCAAGCAGCAACAGGGTGCGCATCCAGGGTGCGCTGACATGATCATGGACTTTGAGGTGAGCGGACATCGGGTGCACATCCAGGGTTCGCAACCAGGCTCCTTGCAGTCTGCGCAGGCGGTGAGTTCACTCCTTCGATTCACAACCCAAGGATTTTTCCTCTAACAATGTGCAACAGTTGACGTGTGTTAGGTTAGTTTATTGGAGGAGATGCTTGTCCTCTTAGCTGGGCATGAGGACATATTTTCGGAGCCAAAAGAGCTCCCACCGGCGCGACGACATGACCATCAGATTCCGATTATTCCAGGTGCTTCGCCCGCTAATGTCTTCCCTTACGGTTATCCCCACATACAGAAGGATGAGATTGAGCGGTTGGTGGAAAACATGCTCCAGGCAGGTATTATACAGCTGGGCACTAGTTCTTTCTCTTCACCAGTATTACTTGTTCGAAAGAAGGACGGGAGTTGGCACTTTTGTGTGGACTACAGGGCACTTAATGCCATCACCGTGAGGGATTGAGGAGTTACTTGACGAGTTGGTCGGAGCTACCATCTTCAGCAAACTCGACCTTCGTTTAGGTTATCACCAAATCCGGATGCAGCCCACTGATATTCATAAGTCTGCCTTTTGCACTCATGATGGCCAGTTCGAGTTCTTTGCCATGCCGTTTGGGTTGACTAATGCAACTGCCACCTTCTAGAGCCTTATGAATGATCTGTTTCGCTCATTCCTCCATAGATTCGTCTTGGTCTTCTTTGATGACATTATGATCTACAACACTTCCTAGAAAGAATACTTGGAGCATCTCAAGTCCGACTTTTCTATTTTGTGAGCTAATTCATTATTCCTTAAGTGCTTCGAAGTGCTCCTTTGGTAGTGAACAAGTGGAGTACTTGGGCCATATTATATCTCGCGAGGGCGGTGCTACTGACCCTTCGAAGGTGACTGCTATGCTATCCTGGCCGACCCCTACTTGTGTCATAGGGTATTATCGGCGCTTCATTAACCAATATGGTTTGATTGCCAGCCCACTCATGACATTTCTTAAAAAGGGGGCCTTTACATGGACAAATGCGGCCCAAGAAGCATTCGAACGGTTGAAGGGGGCCACGGCTTCCGCACCAGTGTTGGTACTCTCAAATTTTGGTCTTTCCTTTGTCGTCGAGACGGACGCATCAGATGCCGGTCTTGGGGCCGTTCTGCTTGAGAAGGAACGACCTGCACGAGGATCCCACGGCCGCACCCCTCTTTGTATGGCAAGATGAACTCGTCTTTTGGAAAGGGCGACTATGGGTGCCGGATACCTCTGATCCCCTATGACGCATTCTGTCTCACTTCCACGATACACCCTTTGCTGGTCATGAGGGTTCGTTTAGGACATACAAGCGGGTTAGTCAAAGTTTTTTATGGCAAGAACTAAGGCGAGCCATCTATGATGATGTCGGTACTTGTGACGTCGGTTAGCGTGCAAAGGCTACAACCACTTCACCTGCAGGGTTACTTCAGCCCCTTCCTATTCCCGATAAGGTTTGGGAAGATGTATCTATGGATTTTGTGGAGGCCTTGCCGGTGGTGCAGGGCAAATCAATGATATTAGTGGTGGTGGATCGTCAATCCAAGTATGCACATTTCTGTGCTTTGAGTCATCCCTTGACCACTGAGGTAGTAGCCGAGCTTTATGTTAAGGAGGTAGCAAAGTTACATGGCATGCCTCATACCATTGTCTCTGATAAGGATTAGATCTTTCTATCTCAGTTTTGGCACGAGATCTTCGCACTCCAGGGCACTGATCTTCATATGAGCACAACGTACCACTCACAATCCGACGGTCAAACCGAGGAGGTTAACCGTTGCTTGGAACAATACTTGCGCTGCTTTGTAGGGGATCAACCTTGTCGATGGCTTCAGCTTCTTCCTTGGGCAGAATGGTTGTATAATATGGCCTATCATACTCTCGCTAGATTCACTCCATTTGAGGTGGTATATGGCAGTCCTCCTCTGATCATGTTATCATATGCGCCTCATCGCTCTTCAGTAGCTGAAGTGGACTATATGTTATAGGCCCGGGATGAGGTTCTCAGGTAGCTCAAACTCAACCTGGCCTCTATGCAAAATCGTATGAAACAAGTGTACGACAAAAAGCATTATGATCAGGAGTTTCAGGTGGGTGGCCTTGTTTATGTTTTGGTGATACCTCAGCGTCAGACCATTTTGTTTAGGGTGGAACAGACTAAGTTAGCTCCTTGCTATCACGGTTCATATGTTGTTGTCGACCGTATTGGGTCAGTGGCTTATCGCTTGGCATTGCCCTTGGGTTCATTGGTGTACCCCGTCTTCTATGCATATCGTCTCTGTCACTTCATGGGGGATTTGAACCTAGTTTCTAGCGCTGTGCCTCCGCCATTGATGGGTCCTTCGGAGTCTGAGGAGCTCACAGCGGTGTCTGTGATTGATAAGCGACAGGTACGCTGCTCTGGCCATATTGCTATGGAGATCCTCGTGGTGTGGCAAGGTCGGTCGCTCGAAGATGCTACTTGGATGTTGGAGGATGAGTTTATGGAGCACTTTCCTACTTGGTCACCTTGAGGACAAGGCAAAAACGAAGAGTGGTGGAGTGTTGTGTATGTTTGCACAATTCAAGAGCGGGATTAATTTTAGGTCTACTTTACTTTTCAGAACAAATCAATAAGTTGTAATACGTGCATGATTGAGATTTGAATTGATAACATTGTAACGGACCAGCTGCGGGCCAGCCAGGGCACATAGCCCATCAGTTGGCACGTCTCCTTGGGAGACGCCCCCTTCTTTATAAGTCTTTCTCTCTTGTTTGAATTATGCAATAGAAAAGACTTTCTTCTTCCTCCTTCATCTCCTTCTTTCCCTTGATCGAAGCTAGGTACTTTTGTGTTCCTGTCAGGACACAACAACTTCTTGTGTCAATAAGGAAAACACTTGTTGCTCTTGATGTAGACTTGTACGAGCATAGTCTATGGCATATACGCCCCATAAAAAGCATGGAAGGAAATCTTTGGAGGAACATCCGAAGGTGTTGGAGAGCTGGTCCCATCGTCCTCATCGAAGCTCTCATCCCATACTCCTTCCAAAGCAAGGAGGGCATGGGATTTGCAGTGGTGACCGGGCACATAGCGTTCCTCGCAGTTGAAACAGAGACATTTGGAACGCCTCTTCTCCATTTGAGCTTAAGTCAGATGGCGGATGGATGGAGAAATAGCGGGGACGTGGTTGTCTGCAGTACCCCCATGGAGTGGTGGTGTTAAGGTTAGCTGAGTAGGAGGAGGAGGGGGGGGGGGGGGGCATGTCCGTTATTGCTGGATAAGGCACGCCTCAGCAATACGCACATGCTTAATGACTTCCACCATGGAGTTTCTCGGATAATGGCGGATGGTGTTTGATATTTCTAATTTTAACCCATGCATGAATTTTTCCACCAAAGCTTCTTGCGTCCAGTAAGGGAGGCATAATGGCGGATGGTGTTTGATATTTCTAATTTTAACCCATGCATGAATTTTTCCACCAAAGCTTCTTGCGTCCAGTAAGGGAGGCGATTTGCAATGCGCATGAAGTTTATCTGATAGGTGCGTACGATGGTGGTTTGGTGGAGATAGCTAATTAGCTCATTAAAGTTCGCATACTTAGTCAGCCCAAATTGGATGCATAACTCCCTTGTGAATTGTTGTCACGTATGTGCCGGATGCTCCGCCTCAAAATATTGGTACCATAATAGTTCATCATCAGTAAGATGGAAGGAAGTCACTATGAATTTGTCCTCATCAGTCTTAGTATCTTGGTATCAAAAAAATTTCTCAACGTGATAAAGCCAATCAATCGGATTGTCTTTACTGAAGTATTTTGGAAACTGAAAGAGCATCAAACGGTGTTCTACTACCGGTCGATGGTTGGTGTCTCTCGCGAGTACCTATTGTTGGTCCAACTAGGATCAGCCTGGTTGCCCGCCCAACCCATCTCTAGTTCCTCATCTCCTTGTGGGCGGCTAACATTCGTTTGGACAAAAGGAATGGAGGAATCATTGTGTTGAACACCTGACATGCCAGCCACACCTGCTCCCATTTGGAAAGTTATTCAACATCTGGCAAAAAAATGATTTAAACTCTGTTTTGAGACTGAAAACGACATTTTCAGACCTAACATGTTCAATAAAGAAACCCGTGACAAATTAAATGGCATTTTCATCAATCATGGCTCACAAGTAAAACTACGCTAACACAGAAAAACTCAAGAGACATGTAAAACTGGGACATGATCAAGAGAAGAAAAAAAGAGCTTAAATTAATCCATTTGTCAAATTACAACCCATAAGGCACAAAAAGAAGACAATGGTACATTATAGCAGAGCATAGTCTCATGTGGGCTTTCTACGTAAAAAAACAAAAAGAGGAAGCTGATATGGGCCAGGGGCTCGCGCCAGCCCCCTCATTTAGAGCCCGCCATGCAACCGAAATCGCGTGGCTGAAAGATCTTGTGCTGCTCTATATATATAACTGGAAGTCAGCAATGGGGAACTCAAAAAATCTGGCCATGTTCTATAGTACATAGATATTACCTTCATATAGCACAAAGATATTTCACTCTCTAAACCTAAAGAAAAGGACAATAATTTTTTAGTATTTTTTCCCATTTCAAAAAGCAAAAAGAAAATCCAAATGCCACCAAGGATCGAAAGTCTCACAAAAATAATTTGCAAATCTGAACTCGCCACATCCATCAATGCATGAAACTAGCCATAGTACTCTTTGTAATCCAATTGTAGATTTCACCAAGTAATCAAAGTTGTGTATGCAAAGGTTAAAATTATGGAAGTATCTATTGCATACGTATCATTTGAAACAAGTCCAATATGATTGTCAACGAATCTACAAGGAAAGTTATATCGAGGAATTATGTTCGACATAGAATTTCTATGTTCTTTCAATTTAAAATATTATAAATAAATTAAAATCTGTGGTACCAGTGACATCCCTACACCTTGTAGCAAAGAAAAAGTGATATCCCTATCTGTACTCCAAAACCATACACTGGATGTTGATTGGACAGAGGGATAGTGATGCAGCTACAGTAGCATGTAATATTTAAAGTCACGAGGGTTAATTGGGTCAATATCTATCCATTCCAGCCAGAAGTTACCATTTGAAGCTTAGTTGTCGCTGAAGGCTATAAATAGAGTTTTTCCTTTCAGTTTTAGGGGGTTATTGTCTAATTCTCAAAACTTGTATTGAACCGTGGATTTAGTGTGTTTCAAGACTTCGTGAATTCGAAGCCTAGTTCATGGATTCAAGCTAGAATTTGTAGTTGTTTTTATAAAAATTCAATAGAAGTTGGCTTCAGTTTTTTATTTTCTTTTTTAGTCGGTTATTGTCTTATTCTTAAAATTTGGATCTCTCTTTCGTGAAGAATAGAGGCTCTATTTTATTTCTTTCCCTTTTGTTGAAATGTTGATACAGTTTGTTTCAAGTCTTCGTGGATTCGAAGCCCAGTTTGTGGATTCAAGCTAGAATTATAGTTGTTTTCGTGATAATTCAAAAATGCTTGTTTATACGAGATCGTTCTCGTATAAGGGGCATGAGAATAGTTTTTTCAGTCGGAATCCGATCCAACGGTAGGTATCAAATCAGTGGGTGGGTGGTATGAACCATTACTCACCCTTGTAGCCATCAGATCAAGATCCAATGGCTACGGTTGGAACTGGCTTCAAATAAGCCAAATGAGAGCTATCTCATTTAAACCGGGTGGTATGAACCATCACTCACCTTTGTAGCCATTAGATCAAGATCCAACGGCTACGGTTGGAACTGGCTTCAAATAAGTCAAATGAGAGCTATCTCATTTACACTTTTTCCTAGTTCAAAACATCTAATGTTGGTCAATGGTTCTCGAATTTCCAATTCTTGAATCCCAAGCAGACATTCCTCTGTTTCAGGGTAGTTAAGTCTTTTACTCTGAGTCGTTTACTCTGTTTCTGCTGCTACGAAATGCGAGCGAACGCCTCCGACACCGTGCACTCTCGTACGGGCGTTGCATTTATTTGATCACGTCTATTTCACGCTCGAATTTTCTCGCTGGCCTCCATGGAATCCGGCGGCAGCGACCCTCTCCGACATGCACCAGAAGGGACGCGGATCCTCCTCCCCTGGAGCTGGTGCAGGCCATCAAGCGGGACATCGTCATCTACGATGGCCTTGGCACCGTCGAGCGCCGAGAAAACTAAAGCCTCTGTTTTCTTCCGCATTTAATTCTGTTTGATCCCGACTGTTCGGTTCTGTTTTATTTTATTTTTCATAAATTATGAAAAATAAAATAAAACAGCACCGAACCTGGTTCTCGGAGGGTGCATAAGCTACTATTCGCCCGTCATATTAGGTTGATTTTGCCTATAGTTTGCATTTGCAGTTCATGATCGTCCTCTTTTTGGATAAGAATGTGAATGATTCTTGTCTGGCTTTCGGATTTGGAGTGCTTGTAATTGATTATTGTCACCTTTTCTGTCTTGTGATGGGTTTTGATTAGAGGGAATTATCCATTTAAGCTATTTCTTTGTATTTTTTTATGATGCTAATGTCTTTCAACGCTCACATTAAACCCTTTGTACTCCCTCTGGGCACTAATTAGAGGGAATAGATTCAATTGATTTTTAAAATGAACTAAGAACAAAATTAATTCATTTTGAAAATCAATAAAAATCAATTGCATCTATTAAAAGTGCCCGGAGGGAAATATTATTTTGCTTGAACTATGATTGAGGAAAATACCTTTTAATATATCATGGGGTAGTTTGATTAACGTATTAGGTCTGGAAAAATGTCATTTTTAGTGGAAAAATGATATTTGTACACTTACTCTACTCCAAAACCCTACATTGGGTTTTGATTTTATAGAGGATGGTGGAACCCTCCTGTCGTCGTGGGGCCCGACTTTATGATGGAATTCAATGAGCAAGTGGAAAACCTGAAATCAACTTGTTTTGAATTAGGGAAAAGTTTAAATGAGATTGTTCTCATTTGGTTTATATGAGGCCAGTTCAAATCGTAGCCGTTGGATCTTGATGTGACGGCTACAAGGGTGAGTGATGGTTCACACCACCCCCCCCATTGATTTGATACCTACCGTTGGATCAGAATCCGACTAAAAGACTATTCTCCTGTGCCTTATACGAGAACGATCTCATATAAATCAGCCTCATTGAATTATCACAAAAACAACTACAATTCTAGCTTGAATCTACAAACTAGGCTTCGAATCCACGAAGACTTGAAACAAGCTGAATCCACAGTTCAACAAAAGGGAAGAAGAAAACAGAGCCTCTATTCTTCATGAACAAGAGATCCAAATTTTTAGAATCAGACAATAACCCCTTAAAACCGAAAGGAAAAACTCTATTTGTAGCCTTCGGCGCCAATTAAGCTTCAAACGGTAACTTCTGGCTATAATGGATAGATATTGACCCAATTAACCCTCGTGACTTCAAATATTACATGCTACTGTAGCTGCATCACTATCCCTCTGTCCAATCAACACCCAGTGTATGGTTTTGGAGTACAGATAGGGATATCACTTTTTCTTTGCTACATGGTGTAGGAATATATGTCACTGGTACCACATATTTTACTTTATTTACAATATTTTAAATTGAAAGAACATAGAAATTCTATGTCGGACATAATTCCTCTATATAACTTTCCTTGTAGATTTGTTGACAATCATATTAGACATGTTTCAAATGACACGTATGCAATAGATACTTCCATAATTTTAACCTTTGCGTACACAACTTTCATTACTTGGTCAAACCTACAATTGGATTACAAGAGTACTATGGCTTGTTTCATGTAGTAATGGATGTGGCAAGTTTGGATTTGCATATTATTTTTGCGAGAATTTCGATCCTTGGTGGCATCTTGGATTTTCTTTTTTCTTTTTGAAATGGGAAAAAATGTTAAAAAATTATTGTCTTTTTCTTTAGGTTTAGAGAGTGAAGTTTCTTTGTGCTATATGAAGGTAATATCTATGTACTATAGAGCATGGCCAGATTTTTTGGGTTCCCGATTGCTGACTTCCCGTTATATATATAGAGCAGCATAAGGGCTTTTCAGCCACGCAATTTCGGTTGCATGGCGGGCTCTAAATGTGGGGGCTGGCGCGAGCCCCTGGCCCATATCAGCTTCTTCTTTTTTTTTTTTTACGTAGAAAGCCCACATGAGACTATGCTCTGCTATAATGTACCATTGTCTTCTTTTTGTGCATTATGATGGGTTGCAATTTGACAAATCGATTAATTTAAGCTATTTTTTTTCTTGTTTTGATCATGTCCCAGTTTTACATGTCTCTTGAGGCCCACCATTTCTGTGTTTGCGTAGTTTTACTTGTGAGCCATTATTGATGAAAATGCCTTTTAATTTGTCACGGGCTTCTTTATTGAACATGTTAGGTCTGAAAATGTCGTTTTTAGTCTCGAAACAGAGTTCAAATCATTTTGTTATATAACTTTCTAGATGCTGAATAACTTTCCAAATGGATAAAAGATATAAAATTACTATGCCCAACATAAATCATCTAGATATCTCACTGAAATGGTGAAATTGCATACACAATGGGATAAAGTTTATTTTAAACATAAGCACACGATAAAGTTAAAGATTGTGATGTTCAAATGCGACCAAAATACTTCCTCTTGGGTTTGAGCTCATTTCTGCAATGCATAAAAATTGACGAGAGTGATTACTTGCTATATAAAATATTTTTGAATTCGACGGCTAACATGATTATTAATGATTTGATCTGGATAAATTGTGGAGAGTGATTATTAATGATCTGCAGAACTTGTTGCCCTCACCATGGATTGTGGAAATGACACTACAAGAGTCAATAAAGAAGATGCTGCTCTTTCCAGAGAACAGACTAAGGTTTGTATTCCTTTCTAACAGATGAGAGATGTATGGTACACCTATATTCATTTTGACTCCTGCCTAATTATACTTTTGTCAAAGGATGAGTAGTTCAAGCCAGCCCACACCCCATACACTGACGGTGGAGATCCAACTTTTAAAAATACACGGATGGTGGATGTCCACCGACCGTGTCGGGGTTGGGCTGGCTAATAGGTGGATGGTGAACAACTCATTCCTTAGTTATATGTACTGGGAATGGATGAAAGCGGAAGGGAGATCATCTGCATATATGTACTGGGAATGAGGTGGTCAGAATGGGCTTCACATTGCATTAACATATTTTGTTTTTACACATTTGCATAATATATTTAGTTTTCTGCCAAATGCAGATGCGGCGCGACCAAGAAGGGAGCCCGATAGCGAAAAAATGGATCCACATGTCCATTCAAGTAGACCAAGTTGTCAACGTGGATGTGAAAATCGAACTCCAAAGAGTCGGGTAATCTTTCTTCTTTTTTGATCTCTATCATTCTTGGAGAATATGGGGTCGGCGGCATGGATTATACACCGCATTTAACTCTTATCGGAATCTGAACCGACCCCATATGGCTGGGATAAGGTGTATAATGATGATGATGATGATCATTCTTGGAGAATATTTGTCATCATAATTTCTTCCAACCATAGGTTCAGATAGCAAATATGTTATCAATGACTTTCATTCATATAAACTAGTGTTGAGCTTTTTTGTTGCGTCACTGTTGGCTAGAAGATAATTTTTGGCACCGGTCACACTTAAGTTCTCTATATGTCCATGCAATGGTTTTCTTTCATATAGAAGTTATTAGATATTTTCTCAGTCTTATATATCCCATTCTATAAGAATTTTGGAAAAGCAGATGTTAGATATTTATCAAATGTGGTTCTTCTGGTCTTTGTACGGCTAGGCACAACTTTCAGTTGTGATCTGCATTCTATAAGCTGTCAGTTTATAAATGTTATTGTTGATTGCCATAGATCACGTAGTAGTTAAGTAGGATCATTATTGCAGATCTAGAATTAACTTAAAAAGCATGACTTTTTTTGGGCCGTATGCAAGTTTCTTTGCTGATAGTCAGAAGAGCATGTTTTTCTATGCCAACATAATTCCATTAATACATATCAATGGTATGATCCAAATGGTTTTGCATTATAGTTCCATGACATTACTTAACTTTACTTAATATTCACGTTGAACAACTGTCATGTTCTTATTCAGGTTTATTTATATGATCAAATTTTGCAGTGCATATAGATAACTGTTTTTTCGGCTAAATTATAGTTGTACTCCTCCCTTTCTTAGTAAATAGTAGATGGATGAAACTAAATATTTTGACGGCTTTATATAGATAATCCTATACTATTCAGGTGTAATCTTACAGTGAATTTCCTTTCATTTATACCTTTTTGGTAAAGTACTCGTATAGCAATTTATGTTCTCAAAAAAAGAGTAAAATATCGATCTTTGTATGTTCTGGAGCTTCTTGTTAGTTTCTTGCTACGAGTATTAGAACTGCAAAAGGAAAATAGTACAGTTTTAGTTTCATATTAGACCTTTTTGATCCACACTACCTATTAGGTATATGGCTGATTAGACAAGTAGCAAAATCCATTATCACAATTGGAAGACTAAGATCATGGTTGTATGAATTTTTGTGTTTTCCTTTCATGCAGGTTGGAGCTACCCGGTGCAACCATTGCGGCTGCTGGATATTATGAACATAGAACAGTAAGTTGGTCAGTGTCTAGAAATACAGAGAGGGGAAAGAACTTGTGAAATTGCGAATTTATGGCGAACCTCAGTTTTATTGTTGTGTAAACAAGCACAATTTTTTCATCTGCCTATTTTTTACTCCCTCGTCTGGAAATAGTTGTAACATTTGGTTTCCAAACTGAATTCATATTGAAAGCCAAAGGTTATATACCTTTCCCAGATGTAGGGAGTATTCAGTTTTATTCTTGTTTTCTCTTGGTTATATGCGGACAACATTGGCCAGTCAGTACTTTGGTAATGCGTTCCTTCACACGAATCATCATTCAAATTGTAAATATACAGAGTATGAATGTTTTCACAAAATTTACAAGTAATGATAACAGTTCCGGCTTTCAAAAAATCCTGAATGGAGGTGTAAGATTTATGTGGCTGACCCCAAATAATTAGAAAAATATGCTACTTGATTTATAGTTATAATTATGAGATATATCAACCGTTTGTGCTTAATTAGGTTTATAAATACATGTTTGTGGGTAGTGTGACTGCAAACCCTCATGAGACATAACTCGTCCTACTAGGGCCACCTTGAGATTTAACGGGTTGTTGCATATGCTCAATGCAATCGTGTTCCCCATGAAAGTGGCATTTACTCCTACGCTTTAGTTCCTTAGTTTGTTTGTTTGATTTTGTTTTGCTAGGGACTAGCAAAATATAGGTCTGGTGGTGTGATTTACACATAATTTTACATTTTATTATCTCCGAAGTTTATGTTTATGTTAGCATTTGATTAGAATTTTTGCTACTTTAATATAGTTTTTGGTTTTTGTAGGAAACAAGAGTAAGATGCAGAAATGAGGTAAAAAGTGACTTCAATGGTTAAATCTTCATAACTTGGAGTGCATATCTCTGATTGGATTGATTCAAGATTTATGATAAAGTTCAAGAAGTCAGCTTTCCAACTCTACTAACCGCGCATAATTCGGAGTTTGAAGCAAAAAGTTATGACCATTTGAAAAATATGAACAATAATTATGGTCGATCGGAGGACTTACGCGATCAATCGCCTGAACCGCAACATAGTGTTACTGAAGGAAACGATCGATCGGCACTTCAAATGATTGATCGTATCTACTGGAATTTTTGGATCTGTGCGATACGGTAACTACAATCGATTGCCATCGATCGGCATAATGGACGATCGGCGTAATAGCGCAAAATTTAACGAAGGAAAATGATCGATTGGGAAGCGATCGATCGAAAATACAGAGCGATCGATCGCCGTATGCGGCAAACTGAAATAAGACCTATTTCGACTCAGATTTAGAAGGGGACTTCGTAGTTTCTCTTCAAACATATAAATAGGCCTTAAGGAAGAAAGTATTGGGCTATCTTGGAGAACAATTGGAGACCTAAGAGAGGAGGCTAGAGAAGAGAAAAAGAGGAGTCTTTTGAAGAGAAGAAGAAGAAGTGATTGATGCCTATGAACACATCATCAAATCAGGTTTTTTTTTCTCCATTCCTATGTCTAGCTAATTTTCTTATCAAGGCTAGATGAAGCCCTAGATATATATTATTACTCTTAATTGTTTAAAGAAATTAGAGTTGATATGATTTTATGCTCTTAATGTGATTTTATGTTTCATAATTTGATCTAGTGCTTGACCATAGACTGGTTTGATTATGATTGAAATTTGATCTTGATATCCCTGTGTCTGACTAAGGAGCAGGTTTGTGTTGATTCTATGCCCGACTAAAGAATAGAATTAATTACATAATTTATAGTGAATGAACTTTTCGTGTCCAATCAAAGAACATGTAGTGATTTCACTGGTAATTCATGTTTCCGACCAAAGAACACGAACTACCATATCATATCATCTTGTAGAAATAATAATCGAGAGTAATAATTGCATGTTTAGTGGTGGATTCGATTCTTTGATATTCGCATCACTCTGATTTCTTGTTAAAGTTGACTTCTTTAGTTAATTAAATGATCAAAAGTTAAATCTTTCATTAGAATTAGGTTAATCTTCCAAGTCCTTTGGGTTCAACCTTGTTTTCACTAGTCTATATGTAGTCTCGTGAGTAAAAAAGTTAAAAATACAATCAATCATGTAACATGTCCGTTTGTTGGTTATCTCATTTTGTACTCCTGTTGTGAGTGAATGATTGATTGATTTTTTAATTCTTTTTACTCGCAATCGCACGAGACTCAGTATAGTCTAGTGGAAACGAGGTCGAACCCAAAGGACTTGGAAGATTAATCTAATTCTAATGAAAGATTGAATTTTTATGATTTTAATTATATAAAGAAGCAAACTTTAACAAGAAATCAAGTGATGAGAATATCAAAGCATCGAATCCACCACTAAACATGCAAGTATTACTCTCAATCATTATTTTCACAAGATGATATGATATGGTAATTCATGTTCTTTGGTCGGACACACAAATTACTAGTGAATTCACTACAGTTCTTTGGTCGGACACAAAAAGTTCATTCACTATAAATTATGTAATTAATTCTATCATTTGGTCGGGCATAGAATCAATACAAACCTGTTATTATCTAGACACAGGAAATATCAAGATCAAATTTCAGTCATAATCATACCAGTCTATGGTCAAGCACTAGATCAAATTATGAAACATGAAATCGTATTAAGAACAATCATATCAACTCTAATTCATTAAACAATCAAGAGTAATAATACATATTTAGGGCTTCATCTTGCCTTGATAAGAAAATTAGCCAGACATAGAATAAGAGAAAGAAGACGCCTGATTTGTTGAAGAAGTCATTTGCAGGAACACTGTTCACCGATACTGTTCACGGATTTGTAGCATTGTAGCGAAATCACTGTAGCACCCCGGCACTGTTCACTATCTTCCTCGATGAGCCACGGTTACTGTAGCACTCGAAGAACAGTACTGTAGTAGTCACCACAATGCAAAATCCGTCGACTTCTCCTCTCCTCCTCTTTATTCCCGTCCTCTGGCCTCGATGCCATCGGAATCCTGCCAAATCACACTTTCAAGCTCTCTGTAAAACTCCTCTTCTTTCCGGCCAAAAGTTCTGCCTTTTATAGGCGATCGACTGAGAATCCCAAATCTGAACGCCGCCTCTGTTTTGGACTCCAACTCCCAATCGAGCACGCCTTTATCGCGTCCAAATCGAATCGAGAGCCCTGTTTCCAATTCGAGCAGGACTGTTTTTTTTCCCGATTCTATTTTGATTTTGGTTTCCAAATTGAGCATAATCCTTCAGGCCTACTGTGACCCGATCTTTGCCACCACCAAGCTTTCCGTAGAGCACTCGACTGCCCTGTGCTTCACGGTGAACCCAGCCCAGACCGCCGCCAATGGCTGCCATCGCTTTGGTCAGAATAGAGCTCGAACAGAGCTCTTCCACTGTCATTCCGCTGTCGTCAATTTCTCTGCCATGGTCATCGCCGCCTCGCCGTCTATGAGTCCCTCCGTCGCCGTCACGTTCTTTGCCGGCTCGTAAACATGTCGCCGCCGACCTCACTCCGCCGTCCTTGCCCTTCACCAGCCTCGAGCAGAGCTCGAGTGCCTCTGTTATGGAACGAAGGCCCGAGCTTTGCTCGGGTCGGTTTTTTTCTTTTTTTTTCTTTTCATTGAACCGAACCAAAAACTGAACCGGTTCAATTTTTTTCTTTTTTTTTCTTTTATTCCTTAAAACCCATCGTAGCGACTCCATCCATCGGATCTTAAATCTCAGCACAGAAATGGTTTGGCACACATTCACTCTTGACGATATGCATTTGGGACTTTTAAAACCTGCGTGGATAAAATTAAATATAACTTAGATGAAAAAAGGCAAGGCTCTAGGGCCCGATGGAATTCCTATTGAAGTGTGGAAGGCACTAGGAGGTGTGGGCTTAACTTGGTTGACTAATTTGTTCAACAAGATTTGGAAGTCTAAGAGGATGCCAGAGGAGTGGAGGAGGAGTACCTCATACCCTTGTATAAAAATAAAGGGGATATCCAAAGTTGTACAAACTATAGAGGTATAAAAGTTATGGGGCATACTATGAAATTATGGGAGAGAGTATTAGAAGGGCATCTGCGAAAAGTTACTAAAGTATCAGAGAATCAATTTGGTTTCATGCCAGAGAGGTCAACAATGGAAGATATTTTTTTACTACGGCAGTTAGTTAAGAGGTACAGGGATAGAAAATAAAACCTCTTTATGGCCTTCATAGATTTGGAAAAAACCTTCGATAGAGTGCCGAGAGAGCTTACTTGGAGTGTTTTGAAGAAGAAGGGTGTCATAAGAGGTTACATATATATCATAAAGGATATGTATGAAGGGGTTGTGACTAGTGTGCGGACTATTGGGGGGAAACTAAGGAGTTTCTGGTTATGGTAGGTCTTCATCAAGGGTCAGCCTTAAGTTCGTATCTTTTCGCTTTAGTTATGGATGAGCTTACTAGTCATTTGCAAGATAATGTACCTTGGTGTATGCTTTTTGCAGATGATGTAGTTTTAATTGACGAGAGTAAAGTAGGTTTAAATGCGAAATTAGAATTGTGGAGGGATGCTCTAGAATCAAAAGGTTTTAAAATAAGTAGGGCTAAGACAGAGTGCATGGAATTTAATTTTAAGGAAGGTAGAACTATAGATAGAGCCCTAGTTGAAATAGATGGGCAAGAAGTGCCAAGGTGTGATCAATTCCGTTACTTAGGATCCATTATCCATAAAGAAGGGGATATTGATAGTGATGTGGTGCATAGGATAAATGAGGGTGGGTAAAGTGGAGGGCAGCCTCGGGAGTGTTGTGTGATAGGCGGGTTCTAAAAAGACTTAAAGGTAAGTTCTATAGGACGGCCATTAGGCCTGCAATACTCTATGGAGCGGAGTGCTGGGCACCAAAGAGGAGTCATATAGATAAGTTGAATGTAGCCGAAATGAGAATGTTAAGGTGGATGAGTGGGATAACTAGGAGAGATAGGATTAGAATGAATATATTCGTGAGAGCCTAGGAGTAGCGCCTTTATGGGAGAAGCTGAGGGAATGTAGGTTGCGTTGGTATGGGCATATGCAAAGAAGACCTTTAGATGCCCCTGTGAGAAGATTAGAAGGGATACATGTAAACGATGCTAAAAGAGGGAGAGGGAAACCTAAGAGAACTTGGATGAAGTTAATAAGAAAGGATTTGACTTTACTATCTCTTACAAAAGAGGTAGCCCAAAACAGGCTGGAATGGAGGAGTAAGATCCGTGTCGCCGACCCCAAATAGTTGGGAAAAGACACTACTTGATTATGATTATGATAATTAAATGTAAATCCATTAAATCCACTTAACGCATCTAAATTAATCAATTAAGCATATTTAGTTATTAAACTTCTAATTACTCACCTAATCATGATGAACCGTTAATAATCCTTACTTCAAATAAAATTATGACTAACATATAGGTAGAAAGACATATAAAAATGTGTATATTTCGTAACTATTAGTGAACTATCACAAAGGATGTGATGTTCACAGAGGATATGCTTATATATCTGTCATTAGTATTATTGCTCAAGAAACTCTCCACAAGAGACCTTGCGAGGATATCTCTGAAGTGGATTCATAGTATGCTCAAAGTGTCATGTTATCTCCATTATTATTTGGAACCTTGCGAGGTTCCCACCCAACATGAGGCATATACGTACTTTTTTAGGCTATTGAGACATTACAGAAGGTTTAGCAGTCTTTGCACATTGTGTCCGTAAACATTGATGGGGCCCTTATCCTAGGCACATGGCCGTTCCTACACGAGAACTTTTAGGGTAATTGGATAAGTAACCACTTATGAGTGGTGATGACTGAGAGCAGAAATTGTACCTCTATACACTTTAGTTGTCTTGGAGTTTTGGTGAACATTAACATTTCCCAATTGATGAAAGCTTTATGTTTCCAATTCTGAAATTGCTGATGATTCAGTTTCTTATCTAATTGATTCTATTCCTTATCATATCTTGAGTATTCCTATTCTGTTGTGGTTTTTGCATCCTATTGAGTATCTCTTTGGAAAGCTCATGCATCCTGTGATGTAGGTATAGATATGGATTAAGCATGGAAAAGTTGCAGGAAGTGAAGGAACTCGAAGCCTACAATCGAAGACCTTTAGTTTTGCTTCAATTTTAGTTTGGAACTTGTAATAATGTTGGCATGTTGGCCAAACTTTTAAATTATTGGATTCTCATTAGAAAATATGGATATTTTATTTTAGTTTATTAATAAATCTCGTTCTCATGATGTATGTTATTTCAATTATGCGTCTATTCGTGATGGTATCATCGAAGGCGAGACTGTATTTCAGTCGTGTTCCAAAACTTCTAGCTTCCTTGTGTATTCATCATCTCGACAACTTCCGCACTCTGACAAAGCCGGCTCAATATCAGAACTAGCCTCAGTCTGTGATGGAAATTATTAATAAATGAAATGGTGTAGAAGAACTTAGATACGAATGGATAAGACTCAGAAGACTTTAGATTAGAATGGACATGATGTAGAAAGATTATTCCTTGTAGAAGTACTAATGAACCACTTTTAATAGATGTTATGGCAAGAACACGAAGTAGGCGTGTTTACGTAAGCAAGAAGCAGGAGGAAGCTAAGAGGTGGTTGGCAAAATGGAAACTAGGGAACATTGGTTTAGTAATTGAAGATGAACCCTTTAAGATAGATGTGGAAGAACCTCATATCAAAGATGTAGAAAACTTACCTAGAGACGATCCAGAATATGAAGAGTATCTAGATTATGACTATACTACAACGGACCTAGAGGAGTTCCCAATGGAAAGAGTGAATGCGAAGGAATCTCATTCATCGAAGATTGTGGTGGAGTTCAATGGTAGAATCCCATTTATGCACTTTGAAACAGAATCGCAAATAGTGAGAGATCACCTGGTGTATGTGAGAGCAGAGTCTGATGCGGCACTTTGGAGTACTATGTACACAAGGTTCAGGTCATGATATGCATGAAATATACATATTTATGCCCTATTTACCTATTTGTTAGTGTAATTTTAATGATAAAATATGAATAAAACGGGTTATTTGTGATTAAGATAGTAATTAGGGGATTAGTAATTAATTTGCTCTAATTAACTAATCAGGATGCATTAATGAATTGAAGGAAATATATTTTTATTATGTGTCTAATTTTGGTTTGATTTTATTATTGTATGTTTTTAGAAGTTAGAGTTACAAATTGTGGGATTAAAGTGCGTCAATTGTGTTTATATGCAAAAAGAACAAGTTGTAGAAGATCCGACAGTTTGGAGGCTTGTAGCGGGTTTTTAAAGCTTGAATCAATTTAAAAGGAAAGGACTAAGTGCAGAGATGATCCAAATCGTTGATTGCCATCTAAGGAAAAGGCAGGTGTTGGTCTTAAGTGAAGAAACCAAAAAGAACCGTCACGATGATATTGGATGAATGAGAGTAATAAGACGGGTTTTGAAACGGAAATAAAAAAAAGGAAAAAGAGAGCTCGAGCTTGTGCTTGAGCGCACGACTGCTCAACAGAACAGAGGGAGGAGACTCGACAGAGAACTACTGGTTTGTGTTGGACTTTCGGCTCAATCGGATTGTTGCTCAGATGTTCAAAGTTTGGATATGCAAAGAGACGTGTTAATGAAGGAGACTAAAAGTGTGGGAACAGATGCGAAACAACAGTTGAGCGGGATTTGGATTCGTGCCTAGATAAGTTCGAATCAGAGTTGGAAAAGGATCTAATTTGGAGTTTGAAACCTATAAAAATAGGTTCTGGGATGCAAATAGGAGGAGGGCAGAATTTTGAAGGCCGGAGAGAAATTGAGAACTGGTTTTGGGTGGTTCTGTTTTGAAAAAAAAAACAGATCTTTGCTGGAACTGGTGGACGTGATTTGGGTCGTGTTTTTGGCCGGGAAACAAAGGAGAGTTGAAGGTCGAGACTAGAGGAAGAGATTGAATGAAAAAGGAGCCAGATTTTGAACTGCTACAGAATTTGCTACAGTAACATCGATTTGGGAAGATGATGAATAGTGCATGATGAACAGTGACATTGCTACACTGTTCTCCGAATAGTGTTTTCGCTAGAGTATTCCTGCAATAGTGTTATTAATGCAAATCTTTTCAAAATTTGATTGTTCTTATATGATGATATTGAGTAACTAATCCTCGAGTTAAGGCATAGGTGTGAAGTTTTCAATTGCTAATTGCATATCTATTTTGATTTAAGTATGAGCTTTAATGTTTAAATTGATTGAGAATTTATTTTGGTAAAAATTAGTAGTATGTATAATTGTTTGATTCATCATTAATGAAAGGTATGTTGAATGCGTGTGATTTCCTGCTATTATTAATGAGAACATAGAGAATTAATTCAATCAATTACTTTTGTTATGTTGATGATTAATTTAATTTTCACATCTTCCGATTGCAGTGAATCATTATTTGTTTGCAGTTGAGTTATAATTTAAATCAAAGTATGATATTTGATAGTAATTGAGAATGGAACTCTTTGCCTTGATACTCTTGCTCTAGACTCTTTGCTACATCATTTTTTTGTCTTAGTATTCCTACACTCGTTCATAGTAGCTAAAACATCTTTTCGAATAAGTTAGATAGTTTTTAATTAGAAGTAAATTGTAGTTTAGAGTAAAGTTGAATAATCCTAGGTCCACTCCCTATGGTTCGACCTTCGACTTACCAAGAATATATTATAATTTGTCAACCTTCTCTTGGGTTTGATCAATTCTTGTCCACACCATGGGTATGAGAAGTGGCGCACCATTAGTTTTTTCTGTGATGGGATGATGCCTTCAATGAAACAATTTGTTCAAACAATGTGTAACACCCGAAAAATTTGCATGCTTATTAAAATTGATATTTTAAGAGATTGATCTAAATATATAAAATTTTGATGCTTGTTTTTATTCTATTTTGGTATATTTAAAGAGCTTGAATAGAGCTTTCCAATGCCACTGACGGAGCACAAATCGGAGTTCGGAGCATAAAGTTATGTTAGTTTGAATTTTGGTATGCAGGTCGGGGTATGCGATTGATCTGGCGGGGTACGTGATCGATTGTCGGGGTACGCGATAGATCGTAACGGCATTGAATACGGAAATTGTATTTTGAGTGGATTTTCTTGAGAAAAAGATACTAAATCCTAACCAAACTTTGAGAGGACGTTCATGAGGAGATTTTGGAGGATTTTAGAAGATTTCTATTTGAGTAAAGAGTCCATGATAAGGAAGGATTTACATAAGAGGTGAAAACTCTAAACTCTATATAAACCCATGAGAGGGGAGGGCTTGTGTAATTTATATCAAACACCAACTCTAAAAAGCTTGTGCTTTTTCTCCTTCCCACGTTCACCCTTCTCTCAAGCCTCTTCTTGGTATGAGTCTTCATCCAAAGCTTTGAGCGGAGCCATCACTACGAAGCGAAGAAGGCGAACGATGCGCAAAGGGTGAGACTTTTGTGAAACTAATAGTAGGATGATTTTACCACTATTCTTAGTGATTTATTTCAATCTATGATTTAAGTTTTGATGTCAAATATATGACCTTGTTTGGGAATGAATATGTGTGTTATTTCTATTCATGAGTTGATTATGATCATGCTCTTATATGTGAAGATGTAGGGGTCAATTGATATATGATATGTAACATGATAAAATTGTATACTTTGATAATTTCAGACAATCCTAGGGTTTGTAATTGATCTAGGAGGGGAGTATGGTTGTCTGTTAATAATATATTATCACCTATAATGTGTTATTAAGTGAGATAATCGAGTTTAATGAAGAGTCTTAATCTCGGCTAGAACTGTTTCTATGCTGACAGTCTGTAGTAAATAATTCATAACTAATTCAAATAAACTCGAAAAAATATGCCATCTATTGGGTTAGAAACTTGACTCAAAGAACTATATACATTAAACCTTTCAAAGAGTAATTCAATCTATACTGACATTGGGAAGAGCCGGAAGTCAACTGATATGTAAAAATAGAATACTATAATTAGGGTAAAAATTGGAGAAACTTTAGCAAAACATTACCCTATGCTAAAATAAGTATACTATGAAAGTAATATGTGTTATGCAAGATCTTCCAGAAAGAATTATACTAGAATGGACTAAGTATAATACTTTAATATCATGGGCTGATGGTGGGTAATTTGGTGTTTAGTAAGTCCTATGTGTTTCATGGTTGATATTGACTAGACTGTGTTTTCAATTAGAAGCTAAACCATGATCCCCTTTGACTAAAGTCTTAAACCTTGAAGTTTGGATTGACCGAGTTGAGTATGGAATAGTTCCACCTATGTTAAAGAAATGTGTGACACTTCTGTTGTTGACACTTTATTTTGACACTTTTGGTTAGTTGTGTGACGATAGAGATTAAGTAATCTCATTGGTACTCCTTTAGTGAGTCGGACTTTTGAAAGAGTATCGAAATCTTTGTTGTACTTCTTTCGTGAGCTAGTTACCAGAATAAATATGTTCTTCATAGAGGATACCTTTCCTTCGAGTAAATAGTTACATCAAAGATTCGTTATAAGAACCTTGTGAGATTTTGCCCAAGAGAGGTAAATTAGTTTCCCAGGATGAGAGATGGGTAGTCTCAATAGTAATTGAGTGAAGACATTCGTAGTATGCTAGTAAAAGCCATAATAGACTTTGTCCAGTTGAGAGTTGTAGAATACTCAAAAGCACTTGGATTAAGAGAGACTTTGTCCGATTGAGAGTTGTAGAATACTCAAAAATACTTGGATTAAGAGAAACTCAGCCAGGGTGAGAGCTAATGATACTCAATAGCCCCTGTGTTAATGGAAACTCAGTCAGGGTGAGAGTTAATGATACTCAACAGCCCCTGTGTTAAGGGAGATTCAGCTAGGGTGAGAGTTAATAATACTCAAAAGCACCTAAGTTAAGAAATTCAGCTAGGGAGAGAGTTAATAATACTCAAAAGCCCCTAAGTTAAGAGACCCTGTCAGGATGAGAATTAATAAGACTCAAAAGTCCCTGTGTTAAGAGAGTATATCTTTGGACCCTTGTTAGGTTCCCGCCCAAAGAGATGCATTCCATAAGTACTGATAGAGCCAGTATTCTAGACATGACAGAGGGTTCCAAGGAGAGAACCTGTAGGATAGTTTGGCAAGAAACCACATGGAAGTGGTGATATATGAGAGTGAGAGTTGTAGCTCCATACGCTTGTGATAGTTGAAGTCTCTGTGAATGATGTTTTTCTTATGCACTCTCAATGTTTGGATCATTGACTAATTATATTCTCTCCATACATTCTAGCTGTTTTGGAGTCTTAGTGACTGATGATGATTTCTGGTAATGCAATTCCTTATATTGGATATCGATATTGCTGTTCGTTTAAAATTAAAACCCTTGTAAGTGTACAAGGCAATTGTACTATGGCGAGTATTAAGGGTTGTCGAACCTCAGGGACGGTGAATACTTTACCAAATTCAAGAGAAGAAAGTTGCAGTGTTTGTTTAATCTAAATAAAGCTATGAACTTTTAACTACTAAGCTGAGTTTTAATCAATGTGGAGAAGATCAAGGCTTCGAATCCACCACAATAAACTGGTGTATCGTTTCTCTCTCACTTTTGAATAAAGATTTCTAATTGGCTAGTATATTCCTCTCGGACATACACTTGTCAACTCAAAATATAGTGCTCTCCTCTCGGATGTAACACATAAAACAATTAAAACATGGAATTGTGATCTATCTCTCTCGAGTATAAACCAATGAAATTTTATTGATATATAACACCTCAGTCTACTTACGTTCCTCTCGGATACGCAAGTATTCTTCGGATTGAAACTCACAAGAATTCACTCTTGTCTCTCTCGAGTACAAAGAACAAATCTTTATTGAATTAACGATGATTACAAAATAAAATCCATACACTAACTAGAGTAAAAACATAAGATGAGAGAAAAGAAACTACACAACCAGATTATTGGGCTTCATCTACACCTTGGAAAGGTGTTTAGCCTCGCATCAGAAGAGAAATCACCATCGTATTCTTCATGTTCTTCATCTCCTTCTCTCCTTTGCTCTAGCCTCCAATAAAGCTCTAAAATCTCCAAAGGTTGGTCTCCAAGATAGCCCAAAACGTTCTCCCATAAGGCCTATTTATAAGAGTGAAGAGAAACCACGAAGTCCCCTTCCAAATCCAAGTCGAAATAGGTCTTATTTCGGTTTTCCGTATATGGCGATCGATCGCTCCGTATTGTCGATCGTTCGTCTCCCGATCGATCGCTTTGCCTTCATTATTTTTCTCCGATCGATCGCTTTGCCGATCGACGCCGTATAATACCGATCGATCGTCGTTACTGTCTTGCGCGATTGAAAAATTCCAGTAGATACGATTGATCGTTTTGAGGTCCGATCGATTGTTGTCTTCAATACACTGCTTTTGCGGCTCTAGCGATCGATCGCATTGATAGCTGATCGATCGTAGTTACTATTCATGAAATTCAAATTGCTATAACTTTCTGTCCTGAACTCCGAATTTCACGTGGTTGGTGGCGTTGGAAAGCTGACTTCTTGATTAAAAATGAAGCTTGAATCAGTCCAATCCGATATTTATACATGAAGTTATGATAATTTAACCATTTGAGTTACTTTTCTCCTCATTTCTGTGTATTACTCTTGTTTCCTATAAAAACCAAAAACTATATTAATGTAGTAGTTATTCTAATCAAATACTAGCATAATCATAAGCTTAGGAGATAATAAAATGCATATTTCATGTATAGATCACACCCCCAAACCTATATTTTGCTAGTCCCTAGCAAAACAAAACAAAATAAAATCAAACAAACTAGGGAACTAATGCAGAAAAGTAAACACCACTTTCGTAGGGAACATGATTGCATTGAGCGTATGCAACAAGCCGTTAAACCTCTAGGTGTCCCTAGTAGGACGAGTTGTGTCTCGTGAAGGTTTCCAGCCATGCTACCCACAAACATGTATTTATTAATCTAATTAATCTAAGTGCAAAAACAAAGTAAAAATTAAAACATTGCAAAACAAGCAAACCTATTATCCCGACAAATGCAAAATACAATGCTTAAGAGAATTAACTACATATACTTGGTTCATAATCAACAAGAATATAGAAGCCCTCAAGTAAGTGGTTTTATTCCACACTTTCATCTTAGAAATTTCTGCTCAATATAATATAGCGTGATAATGTAAATAGTAGAAGTGTAGAACATTATAGCAATACATTCTAAATTTCTGTTTATACAGATCCAGTGTTACTCATTAACCAAAGAACATCAGAATCTACATAGTCATCGTAATCTTTAGGTTCATGATAGCACAGATCTGCGCACCTCCTTCGGGTCCAATATTCTAGATTTGAGAGGATAATACACCACATACTTTTTTTTCTTCGCTAGGACTGTGTAAGGTATGACTTCAAGATGCTTAGGTTTAACAATGACTCAAGCCAATGACTCCCTACCAATTTGGCTTAGGGCATTAGGTTTTAAGAAGACCGCTTCGGGCCCGAGCATCAGCCTAAGTTAATCCTATAAAGTCAAGCAGCCCTTTTTTCTTTCATTTTGTTTTCATTTTTTCACATTTTCATTTTCAGCACATATATTTTTAAGCACATCTTTATTCTGTCCAGGTTGTATTATACTCTCGACCTATTTCCGGTTCCAATCCCTTGCCATAGCCAAGTAAATGGTCTATCATGATCTTTTAAGCTCAACAGACAACTACACATCATCCAATGACTATGACTAAAGACATCCCACTGTAAATTAGCATTCAACAAATCTCTAGATGGCATTACTTTATGTACTAGTGTGTGTGAGTGAGTTTTCTTTGTTCAAGCACATGTTCCAAGAGGACTGTAACAGAAAGATATGCTCAGTTAAGTATATCTATCCTCCAGTATACTTACTCACACTTCCAATGTAAATTAATCTCCTAAGAATTGTAACATGCATCATTACAGGATAAACTATCAAAACTTAAGAAAAAGTACTAACAAACAACCTAAAAACTAATCAAATTTTTATGATTGTTGATGTTATGATTTTTTTATATAAGTAATATTCCCTCCCCCAAACCTATTATGAACATTGTCCTCAATGTGAACAAAATATAGCATGACAATGAACATATAATAAAGAAAATCAGAGAAATGAGAGAATACACCTGAATACGTCGGTTGCCTCCCACCAAGCGCTAAGTTTAACGTCTTCAGCCAGACAGAGCCACGATATAATTATCGGATCAATTAAATACACCAGCCCGTCTCCCAGCGCACCAGCAACCTCGAGATAGGGTTTGAGACGGTGGCCATTAACTTTGAATGTATTCCCATCTTTTGGATTTTGGATCTCAACAGCACCATGTGGAAATACTTCTTTGACAATAAAAGGCCCAGACCACCGAGATCGGAGCTTCCCAAGAAATATGTGCAGCCTAGAGTTGTAAAGTAGTACCTTCTGATCAGGTTGAAAGGACTTTCTGAATATCATCTTGTCATGTACGGCTTTTGTCCTCATCTTGTAGAGTTTGGCATTCTCATATGCATCAAAGTGCATCTCCTCTAATTCACTCAGTTGGAGTTTTCCCTGCTCACCGGCTTTATCCATATCAAAGTTGCCTTAATAGCCCAATACGCCTGATGTTCCAACTCAATAGGTAAATGGCAAGCTTTGCCATATACCAATCTATAAGGAGACATACCAATAGGGGTCTTGAATGTTGTCCGGTAGGCCCATAATGCATCATTCAGTCTCAAGGACTAATCCTTTCTATCGGGGCGAACCATCTTCTCCAGAATCTGTTTGATTTGGCGATTGGAGACCTCCACTTGGCCACTCGTCTGAGGATGATGTGGTGTGGCAACCTTGTGGGTGACAGAGTATTTCTTGAGAAGAGCCTCAAAAGACATGTTACAAAAATGAGAACCTCCGTCACTAATGATAGCACGAGGAGTTCCAAACCTGCTAAAAATGTTAGATTTCAGAAATTCCAGCACAACTTTATGATCATTGGTCCTAGTGGCAACAACTTCAATCCACTTAGACACATAATCCACAGCAACAAGAATATATGTATGACCAAAAGATGGCGGAAAAGGTCCCATAAAATCTATACCCCATGCATCAAACATTTCAACAATCAATATGGATTGTAGGGGCATCATATTCCTTTTAGACAAAGCTCCTAGTTTTTGACACCTATCGCAAGATTGACAATAAGAATGGGCGTCTTTAAATAGAGTTGGCCAATAAAAACCACTTTGATGTACTTTGGCCGCAGTTTTCCTTCCACCGAAGTGTCCACCACAGGCATGAGAGTGACAAAAAGATAGGATGCTATGAAACTCACTCTCAGGGACACATCATCTTATGACTTGATCAACACAGATCTTAAACAGGTCAGGGTCATCCCAACAGTAATGTTTGACTCGAGAGAAAAATAATTCTTTATCATGTTTAGACCAAAAGGTTGGGATTTGACCCACAGTAAGATAATTCACAATATGTGCAAACCAAGGTGGAGATGTAGTGGAGACCGCAAAAAGCTGCTCATCAGGGAATGAATCCCTTAGAGGGTCATGGCTATGTAGATCAGGAATATGAATTCTGGATAGATGATCAGCCACGACATTCTCAGAACCCTTTTTATCTTTAATTTCAAAGTAAAATTCCTGCAGGAGTAAAATCCAACGAATCAGCCTCGGCTTGGCATCTTTCTTAGAAAGAAGGTACCGCAAGGCTGCATGATCAGAGAAAATAATGATCTTACTCCCCAAGAGATATGACCTGAACTTATCTAATGCAAACACAACAGCAAGCAACTCTTTTTCTGTGGTAGTATAATTCAATTGAGCATCAGTGAGTGTCTTGCTAGCATAGTATAGAACATGAGGAATTTTGTTGATGCGTTGGCCTAACACTGCCCCTACAGCAAAATTAGATGCATCACACATTATCTCGAAGGGCAGTGTATAGTCAGGGGGCTTAATGATAGGGGAGCTAGAGAGGAGGGTTTTTTTGTAAAAGCATCTTTGCACGACTCATCAAAGTCAAATGGCACGTCTTGACCTAGAAGATGACATAGTGGACGTGATATCTTGCTAAAATCTTTGATGAATCGACGATAAAACCCTACATGGCCAAGGAAAGACCGTATTTACTTAACTGATGTAGGTGGTGGTAAATTAGCAATTAGGTCAACCTTGGCCTTGACAACCTCTATACCCCTTTTTGATATAACATGTCCAAGCACAATCCCCTGTTGAACCATGAAGTGGTTCTTTTCCCAACTTAACACTAAGTTTGTTTCCTCACAACGTTTTAAAACCAAAGCAAGGTTGTGTAAGCAATCATCAAAACAAGCGCCGAACACCGAAAAATCGTCCATGAAAACCTCCAAAAATTTATCAATCATGTCGAAAAAGATGGACATCATGCATCGCTGAAATGTAGCAAGGGCATTACAAAGACCAAAAGGCATTCTTCGATACGCAAATGTACCGAAGAGGCATGTAAAAGTCGTCTTTTCCTGATCCCCTGGAAAAACTAGCACTTAGTTATAGCCAGAGTACCCATCTAAAAAGCAATAAAACTCTTGGCCTGCTAATTTCTCTAGGATTTGGTCAATGAATAGGAGAGGGAAATGGTCCTTACGGGTGTTAGAGTTCAGCTTCCTATAGTCAATGCAAAGAATTACTAATGAATTTACTAACGTTCTTGATCGGACACACGAATTACTAATGAATTCAGTAACGTTCTTGATCGGACACGAAAGTTCATCCACTATTTTGTAATCAATCCAATCCTTGATCGGGCATAGAATCAATCACAACTCTATTATAATGCAATTAATCTTATCCTTGATCAGGCATAAAATCAATCACAATATCTAATTCCATTCATAATCAATCAAGTCTATGATCAAGCACTCAAAAGAATACTCATGAAATCACATTAAGCATGAATCATAATCAACTTTATAAAATTAAACTATCAAGAGTAGCAATGCACATCTAGGGATTCATCTAGCCTTGAATAAAAGTTTAGTTATACATAGAAAGAAAGAAAAGAGAAGCATGTTTATGTAGATCCATCGTCATGAATCCTTCTTCTTCTTTGCTCCAAAAGACTCCTTCCTCCTCTCTAGCCTCCAATAAAGCTCTAGATTATATTCTCTAGTAGCCAAAACGTTTTCTCTTAAGGCCTATTTATATGTTTGAAGAGAAACCACGAAGTCCCCTTCCAAATCCGAATCGAAATATGTCTTATTTCAGTTTTCCGCACACGGCAATCGATCGCTCCGTATTGCCGATCATTCGCTTTCCGATCGATCGCAATTCCTTTGTTATTTTTCTCCGATCGATCGCTTTGGCGATCGACGCCGTATGATACCAATAGATCGTAGTTACTGCCTAGCGCGAATAAAAAATTCCAGTAGATACGATCGATCGTTTTGGTGCCGATCGATACACTGCTTTTTGCGGTTGAGGTGATCGATCGCGTTGATTGCCGATCGATCGTAGGTACTGTTCACAATCTTCAAATAGCTATAAATTTTTGCCCCGAATTTGAATTGCTCGTGGTTGGTGGCATTGGAAAGATGACTTCTTGAACTTTAACATGAAGGTTGAATCAGTCCAATCAGACATTTGTTCACGAAGTTATGATGATTTAACCATTTGAGTTACTTTTCACCTCATTTCTGTGTATTACTCTTGTTTCCTACAAAAACCAAAAACTATATTAAAGTAATAGTTATTCGAATAAAAAATTAGCATAATCATCAGTTTAGGAGATAATAAAATGCATAATTCATGTATAGATCAGCAGTCAGAAAGTTACAAAGTTTATGTTGCTTTTGAAATAAATAGCTGTGACAATAATTGCCTGTGTGCCAAGAAGATTTAGTGATTTTGTTAAGAGATTTTAATTACTTTTATTTTGGGATACTTTGAGATTAAGAATTTTTATTTCATATGGTTTAATAATGTTGATTCATATGACATAGTGGTTTCAATTACACATCCTTTTGAGATGTTGTGGTTGACTGGTGAATGAGTATTAAGTTGCGTGCCCTAATTTCGGCTTCAAGAATTTCTCGCCTAAAGGTCGACTTCCGTACTCCATCGAGGCTTGAAAGTTCGGGGCGTGACAATGTATAATGGGGAATTCTTTGATAAAGACCTAATGAAGCCCTTGATTTTCTAGATCAAATAGCTGAAGACTCAGATTCTTAGGACCCCACTGATCCCTCTGATTTTTCTAATAAGCCGAAGTCTACAACTTCTAGTGAGTGCTCGACTAGCCTCTTTGGCTAGGAAAGTGGAGGCCATGGAATTAGGGAAAATTAATGTTGTTAAGTTTATTGCTACTGAAGAGGCATGTGGATGGGACACCCGACTAATGAGTACCATACCATTCCTGCTTTCAAGGAGGTGTTGCATGACCAAGCAAATTTCAAGGAGACACGTGCAATCGAGGATGGAGGAATCACCCCAACTTTTGTTGGAGGAATGAAAATGATGCACAAACACCACCTCTTCAAGCATCTTCTAATTATACTCCATATGTTCCACCTCACAGGAAGACACTTGAGGAGACACTATAAACTTTCATGCAAGGGCAAGCTACCATTAATCAACAAACCTCACAAGCCATTAATGATATAAAGAGTTTTCTCACTAAATTGACATTTTCTCTAGCTGTTCAAGAGAAATGTAGGTTTCCTTCTCAACCTCAACCCAACCCGCAAGGGCCAGTTCACATGATGGACACAAAATCTTCTGATTCACAATTCAAACATGCTAAGTTAATTACCACCCTTTGTAGTGGAAAAGAAATTGATAAAATAATTCCATTAAAGGGCCAAAAATCTCCAGAGAGTGATGAATCAAAACATGATAATGATGAGCTTGATAAGTCTGGGTCGAGTGAAGATGTGAGATGTTCTATTCCATCTCTTTTTTCTACAGAGGTTGAAACCACCTCAAAAGTTGATCCAAAATGCTAAAATTTTTGAACTTTTTAAGCAGGTGAAAATTAACATTCCTTTGTTAGATGCAATCAAACAAGTACCTTCTTATACTATTTATCGTGGTTTTTATGGTATTTTTTTATAAATAGTTTTTGATGGCTCAACATCTTTATGATATCAAATTATCAGAAAGAGCATTAAAAATAAGGAAGAATGAAAAAAAATGGGGGAAAACGGATCAAAAAATGAGAGAGGTATGCATCGTTGAAGTGATTGCCCCTTTACAATGGGACAAATTTTTAAAGAGAGGCATGAGTTCTTTTATTTTGAGCAATTTTAGTGCGACAAATTTCAACGAAGTGATGTGCATCAGTTCAACCGACGCTTCTCTCTTTTAACCGAGAGGCGTCAGTTCAATCGACGCCTTTCGGTTTGGTTGTAAAAAAAACCACGCAACCTCCCACGCCACGCGGGCACCTGCGTGGCTTGTCAGAGCACCAGTTCAGGAAATGTTTGCTACAGTTCGTCTTTTTGGAAATTTTTTTTCATGATTTATTATTTAATTTCCCCTTCAATAATATACATTTACCATGAGGCTTATCTATTCACGTGATTTCTTTCTTTATACTCCTTTTCTTTTACTAGTCATTGTAGTATATTTCTTGGTCAACATTGAGGACAATGTTTAGTTTAGGTTTGGAGTGTAGGAATATATTTGCTTAGGATAACTTAGTTATTTTCTTGCTTATTTTGAATTTTGTTAAAAAAATGTAAAAAAAATTTAAAAAAAGAAAAAACCTAAAAAAATAAAATAATAAGAAAAAATAGCTTTTAGGTTGTTTGCTAGTTATTTTAATAGGTTTTGATAGTTTATCCTTTCGTAATGTATACTTTAATTTTTAAGAAATTAATTTACATTAGAAGTGTGAGTAAGTATACTGGATGATAGAAACACTTCACTGAGAAATAGCATTATGTTACAGTCCTCTTGGATCAAGTGCTTGAGCTAATAAAAGTCACTCACACACAAAGTAATACCCTCTAGAAATTTGATGAGTACTAATCTACAGTGGGATAAATTTGGTCAAAGTTATTATTTGATACATGATTATTGTTGAGCTTAAACGATCATGATAGACTATTTACTTGGCAATATGGTTGAGGCATGGACCGGAAATAGGTTGAGAGTATAATACAACCTGGACAAAATAAAGGTTGCTGGAAAAATAGAAAATGAAAAAAATAAATAAATGAAAAAAATAAAAATAAAAATAAAAGCAAGCTCGGGGCTGCAAAACTTTATAGGATTAACTTAGGCTGATGCTCAGGTCCGAAAGGGTCCATACTTAAAACCTAATGCCCTAAGCCAACTAGTTGGGAGTCATTGGGCTGAGTCATTGTTAAACATAAGCATCTTGAAGTTAGGCATTGCACAGTACCGTAAAAGGAAAAGAAAATAAAAAGAGTCTATGGTGTATTACTCTCTTAAATCTAGAGTGTAGGACCCAAAGGAGGCGCGTAAATATTTGTGCTATCATGAATCTAGAGATTGAGATGACTATATAGATTCTGATGTTCTTTGATTGATTGGTCACACTGGATATGTTCAAAACAGAGATTTAGAGTGTAACAATACAATGTTATGTACCATTACTATGCAAATTATCATGATATATCATATTAAGTAGGAATTTCAAAGATGAAGGTACAGAATAAAGCCACTTAGTTCAGGGCATCTATATTCCAGTTGATTATAAATACAAGTACATGTAGTTAGTTTTCTCAAACATTGCAGTTTCTATTTGAAGGGATAATAGGATTGAAGTCGCAATGGGTTTAGCCTAGTAGAAAGAAAATAAGAAAGTAATAAAACATGAACCGGTTCAGTGGTTGGTTCAGTTTCAGTTTGAAAAAGAAAAGAAAAAAAATGAAAACCCGAGCTCGAGCTCGGGTGTCTGTTTCAGAAAGCATAGTGCTTCAGCAGAGGGAAGGCTGGCGACAGTGATCCAGGGTCATGGCGGCCGATGATGAGGTTGATCACGGCAGTCACTACAAGCGAGGTAACATCGGCCATGAGGAGAAGCTCGACGGCGATGGGTCTCGGCGGAGAGGGGACGACGACGATGGTGGCTGGCAGAGGCACCGATTGTGGAGAAGAAGACGACTGGCTCACGATCGGACAGTTCGACAGCGGAGAAGATGAGTTCGATGGCGAAGAAGCCGGTGTGATCAATAGCAACAGCAGAGGAATAACAAGAAGAGGAAGGTTCTCGATTTGAGAAGTTATGAGTTTGGAAAGTTTTGATTTGGAGAGCCAAATCGGGAAGATCAGTTCGGTTGTGGATTAAGATGGTAAGTACCCAAAATTTTATTCGATTGAAGCTTTCAAAGACGTCTGATTTGAGATTAGAAAGGGAAAGTTTCAATTTTTGGTGATTTTTGCTCTGTTTCGGGATGGTTTAAAAACGGAATTTTTACTTCAAAATTAGGCAAGATTAAAAGGAAATCAAGCTGCAGATTACTTGATTTGAAAGGCAGCTAGTTGGAGGAGATTTTACACATGAGATTGACTTGAAAAATTTCTGATTTGGGGGAGAAAAGGGACTGTGTTGCAGTCCATATAAAACGGAGCAGACGGGGCCGACAAAACTCAACTCACTAGAGGGAAAAAACTGTTCTGTTTGAGACGAGAAACGAAGGCCTGTTTAATTCAAATAGAGAGAGGAGAGGAGTACTGCTGCGAAACGAAATGTTGCATACGACTGTGATTGAGGAGAATTGTAGCAGTCGAGCAGAATTGTTGCAGACTGCAGTTGAGGAACTGATTTTAGACGCCAATGAATCCATGAAAATAGAGCTAAATTTTTACCAAAGCTTAGATGAAGCCCTAAACTTGTGATATTACTCTTAATTATTTTATTTAATAATAGTTGATATGATTTCTTTCATACGTGCGTGAATGTAATTTCATAATTTTCTCTAGACTTATATGAATTATTTATGAAATTTAATCCTGGAAGAATTTATGTGTCTAACCATGGAACAGAATTATGTTAACTCTATGCCACACCAAGGATAGTGTTAATTGAATTCATTTTCATTGAATGAACTATTTGTGTCCAACCAAGAACATTTAGATTATTTATTTGTAACTCGTGTGTCTAACCAAGAACACGTAGTTCCCTTGTCATATCAACATGTGTGTTTATAATAATTAAGAGTAGTATTTACTTGTTTAGAGGTGGATTCACAGCCTTGGTACCTTCATACATTAAATTTCTTGTTCAAGTTAATTTCTTTTTTTTTATTACGTATCCAACTCCTTTATTAAAATTAGTTAAGCTTAATCTAGAGTTAGGTTAAATCAAGCCAAGTCTTTTGGGTTTGACATCATAGCCACTAGTCTATAACTAGGCTCGTGCGATTACGAGTAAAATAAGTAAAAATAACACAATCAGTACTGCACCCAAAGTTAGTGCCGGCTCCAATCATGATAGCGCTGGAGATATTAGATGAATACCTCTAAAGAAAAAGAGCATAGAGAACAATACTAGAATAGTATTTACTTTAGTTAGAATATTTTGTAATAAAATCCCTAACAAATACACTAGGGAAGATCCATTGTAGGAAACCTCTTAAAGAATTGAATAAAATTTCTTTTGATTGAACTCTTGTGTGGTGTGTTTGCTTGTGGGTATTATTTGCTTTTGTGTTTGCTCGTAGAATTATTGTATAGGAGTCAAAGGGAATGAGAGATGAATTAAAATTGAAACATTGTGAGATTCTAATTCATATTCTTTCTTTGGCTATAGATATCGATCATGGTAAATTCTGGAACTAGGGGGAGATGGCCAACCCAGAACGTGAACCCCAGTCAGGAGGATGGGGCTAGTCATTATGTGTCAGATGTGGTGAGACAACTTGCAATTGAAATTTGAAATGGAGGGAGTGTTCATGAAAAGACTCCTACCTTAGAAAGATTCAAAAGAGCAGGGCTAGAGTTTTCAGGTGAGGGCAATCCAGAAAGGGCCGAAAGATGGATTGTTAAAGTAGAGAAGTTGTTTAAGGAGATGAAGGTGCCTGCGGTGGAACAGGTTATCTTCGTGACTTTCCTGTTTGTAGGAGAAGTTGTGTCTTGGTGGGAATCTACTGAATGCAACAACTTTGAGGAAGGACAGGCAATAACCTGTGAAGGGTTTAAACGAGTTTTTAATGTGAGGTATTTTCCATCCCATATTCAACGAAGAAAGGAGAAAGAATTCTTGGATTTCAAACAAGGATCCATGACTGTATTACAATATGAGACGAAGTTCCTACAATTGCAGAGGTTTGCAACCTACTCCTGTCCGACTAATTTGGATATGGCTCAACGATTCGTGGACGGGTTGAAGGACGGACTAAGTTCAACAGACAGTGGGTTGGCGTCCATGGAAATTATTTGCAAAAGAAACCATTGATGAACACCTTGCACTAGAGAATCAATCAACTGCGTTGAATGAAGGGAGCTGGGAGTCACTTCGGAAAGCTGAATGTCATGTCCTCCAATGGAGAAATGCATAGTCATCGCCTCAAAGTTCCAAACAACATTGCCATCACCAATTTAAACATCAAAAGGGGAAGAGGAGAGAAGTGAATTTGCCCACCAAAGCCTCTTGCATCCAGTAAGGGAGGCTATTTGCAATGTGCATGAAGTCCATCTGATAGGTGCGTATGATGGTGGTTTGGCGGAGAGAGCTAATTAGGTCATTAAAGTCCGCATACTTAGTCGGCCCAAACTAGATGCATAACTCCCTTGTGAATTGCACGTATGTGCCGGATGCTCCACCTCAAAATATTTGTACCATATTAGTGCTTCACTAGTAAGATAGAAGGAAGTTACTATGAGTTTATCCTCGTCAGTCCGAGTATCTTGGTACCGAAAAAATTTCTTAGCTTGATAAAGCCAATCAACCGAATTGTCTTCACCGGAGTATTTTGGAAACTGAAAGTGCACCAAATAGGGTTTTGCTATCGGCCAATGGTTGGTGCGCTCGTCTAGCGAGTACTCGTTGTTGGTCCAACTGGGGTCGGCCTGGTTGCCTGCCCAACCCATCTCTTATTCCTCGTCTCCTTGTGGGCGCCTAACATGCGTTTGAATGAAAAGAATGGAGGACGCATTACGTCGAACATGTGGCATGCCAGCCACACCTGCTTTCACGGAGGACTGCCCAAGTATGCGAGCCAAAGATGATGGTAGTAGGTTCTTGCTGCCTGCTCGTCAATCGTGGACGTGAGAAGGAGCCACCCAAGGGAGGTTGTAGAACCCCCTTTTCTGGCTGGTAGGCATAAGAGGCCATTGCGATTGCCAAGGAGAGCTGATCAAGGGACTCGCAGAAGAGTATCATATCTTTGTGATATTGTTGTTGGCCCTGCAAGAGGACCTAAAGCAATTGATCCTGGCGAGTCATGGAGGCTTCCATAAATCCACGAAGGTCCTCTTCCATGTGTGACGCTCGCTCAACCTCGTTGTTAAAGTAGCCCCTCGTTGTTCAAGTTGCCCGGTGTTGCTGGTTCGACCAGAGAGTGCTAATCTCCTTCGTGTCGTTGAGTGGTCTTTGCCATCGTGAAGGTAGATGAACGTGGCCGAGGATCGTGATGGTCTGATACCAATGATGTATCTCATCAACTATAGGAGACTGAAGATCGAGAGAGAGGGAGAGAGAAAGGGAAGTGATCCTGGAGGAGACCCCTCTGCAAGCCTAGCGATGCACACAGAGAGGGGACGCGGGGGTGAAGCAAGAGAGAAGAGGGAGATTAGGGTAATGCTTATTCCATAATGATCCAAAGAGGGAATAAGACTTTTACGTTGTCTCCCATGTTTGTGGCTTAGGCTAATCCCCTAGACTGGGCCTTAAGGGCTCATTATAGAATACTTAATTAAGACCTTAAGGGCCAGCAAGATAAATAACCAAAATAGCATAAGTGAATGGACTAAAAGTGAGAAACATATCATGTAGTTTGCATGCGCCAAGCTATCTTCATCCGTTAGATCAAGATGTGGAGGCGGATGTCAAATCACTGGGTAGGTGAGTGTGAATCATAACCACTGTCAAATCTTGATCTAGTGGCTCAAGATTACTCGGGCTCATTAAGCTGCATGAAACCAATCTCATACATAAATTTGCAGTTTCACAAGCTCTTTTCCTCTCTGTATTTGTATACACTGACCAACTTTTCTATGTTCATAATATAGAGCAGCCGCAATGGTTGCCCTCGGTGGCTCCAACCTGCATGAAATAGGAAAACACATAAATTCAAGTAACCATGATCTTAGTCTTCCACTTGTGATAATGGATTTTTGATACTTGTCTAATCAGTCATACACCTAATACTAATAGGTAGTTGGATAAAAAAGGTCTCATCTGAAACTAAAACTGTGCTACTTTCCTTTTGCAGTGCTAATACTCGTAGCAAGAAACTTACAAGAAGCTCCAGAACATACAAAGATCGATTCTATATATTTCACTCTTTTTTTGAGAACATAAATTGCAATACTGAGTGCTTTACCGAAAAGGTATACTGAAAGGAAATTCACTGTAGGATTACACCCGAATAGTATAGGATTATCTATAAATCTATAAATACGTCGAAATTTTTAATTTCATGCATCTACTAGTTACTAAGAAAGGGAGGAGTATAACTATAATTTACACTAAAAACGGTTATCTATATGCACTGCAACATTTAATCAAATAAATAAACCTGAATAAGAACATGACAGTTGTTCAACGTGAATATTAAGTAAAATTAAGTAATGTCCTAGAACTATAATGCAAAATCATTTGGATCTTACCATTGATATGTATTAATGGAATTATTTTGGCATAGAAAAACATGCTCTTCTGACTAATAGAATTAGTTAATCGTTTACACAAAGTGTTCTTTCGCCTATCAGCAAAGAAACTTGCATACGGCCCAAAAAAAGTCATGCTTCTAAGTTAATTCCAGATCTGCAATAATGATCCTACTTAACTATGGCAATCAACAATACCATTTATAAACTGACAGCTTATAGACTACTGATCATAACTGAAAGTTGTGCCTAGCAGTATAAAGACCAGAAGAACGACATTTGATAAATATCTAACATCTGCTTTTCCAAAATTCTTATAGAATGGGATATATGAGACTCAGAAAATATCTAATAACTTCTATATGAAAGAAAACCATTTCATGGACATAAAGAGAACTTAAGTGCGACAGGTGCCAAAAATTCTTTTCTAGCCAAGAGAGACGCAACAAAAAAGCTCAACACTAGTTTATATGAATGAAAGTTATTGATAACAATTTTTGCTATCTGAACCTGTGGTTGGAAGAAATTATGATGACAAGTATTCTCCAAGAATGATAGAGATCAAAAAAGAAGAAAGATTACCCGACTCTTTGGAGTTAGATTTTCCCTTCCACTGTGACAACTTGGTCTGCTTGAATGGACATGTGGATCCATTTTTTTCGCTATTGGGCTCCCTTCTTGGTTGCACTGCATCTGCATATGGCAGAAAACTAAATATGTTATGCAAATGTGGAAAAACAAAATATGTTAATGCAATGTGAATCCCATTCTGTTCCCTCATTCCTCTGTATGACAAAAAAGGATGACACACTTTATATGCAGATGATCTCTCTTCCACTTTCATCCATTCCCAGTACATATAACCAAGGAATGAGTTGTTCACCATCCACTTTTTAGCCAGCCCAACACCAACACGGTCGGTGGACATCCACCATCCGTATATTTTTAGTAGGTGGATCTCCACCGTCAGTGTAAGGGGGGGTGTGGGCCTGCTAAGCCAGGGGTAGTGAACTACTCATCCTTTGACTAAATTATAATTAGGCAGGAGTCAAAAGGAATATAGGTGGACCATACATCTCTCATCTATTAGAAAAGAATGCAAACCTTAGTCTGTTCTCTGGAAAGAGCAGCATCTTCTTTATCGACTCCTGGAGTGTCATTTCCAGGATCCATGGTGAGGGCAACAAGTTCTGCAGATCATTAATAATCTGTCCTCAATTTATGCAGATCAGATCATTAATAATCATGTTACCCATGGAATTCAAAAATATTTTATATCCCAAGTAATCACTCTCCTCAAATTTTATGCATTGCTGAAATGAGCTCAAATCCAATAGGAAGTATTTTAGTCGTGTTTGAACATCACAATCTTTAACTTTATCATGTGCTTATGTTTAAAATAAACTTTACCCCATTGTGTATGTAAAATCTGATCATGGAAATATATGCATTTTTGAAACACATCCAAATGAATTTCTTCAATTCATTGAGATATCTCGATGATTTATGGTGGGCATAGCAATTTTATGTCTTTTTCCATTTGGAAAGTTATTCAACATCTGGAAAGGTATATAACAAAAATGATTTGAACTCTGTTGTGAGACTAAAAACAACATTTTCAGACCTAACATGTTCAATAAAGAAGCCCGTGACAAATTAAAAGGCATTTTCATCAATGATGGCTCACAAGTAAAACTATGCAAACATAGAAATGGTGGGCCTCAAGAGACATTAAAACAAGACATGATCAAGACAAAAAAAAGCTTAAATTAATCGATTTGTCAAATTATAACCCATCATAAGGCACAAAAAGAAGACAATGGTACATTATAGCAGAGCATAGTCTAATGTGGGCTTTCTATGTAAAAAAAAACAAGAAGAAGAAGCTGATATGGGCCAGGGGCTTGCGCCAGCCCCCTCATTTAGAGCCTGCCATGCAACCGAAATTGCGTGGTTGAAAAGCCCTTGTGCTGCTCTATATATATGACTGGAAGTCAGCAATGGGGAACTCAAAAACTCTGGCCATGCTCTATAGTACATAGATATTACCTTCATCTAGCACCAAGATATTTCACTCTCTAAACCTAAAGAAAAGGACAATATTTTTTAAATATTTTTTCCCATTTCAAAAAGCAAAAAGAAATCCAAGATGCCACAACGGATCGAAAATCTCACAAAAATAATATGCGAATCCGAACTCGCCACATCCATTACTTCATGAAACAAACCATAGTACTCTTGTAATCCAATTGTAGGTTTGACCAAGTAATGAAAGTTGTGTATGCAAAGGTTAAAATTATGAAAGTATCTATTGCATACGTATAATTTGAAACACATCCAATGTGATTGTCAACAAATCTACAAAGAAAGTTATATCGAGGAATTATGTTCGTCATAGAAATTCTATGTTCTTTCAATTTAAAATATTATAAATAAATTAAAATATGTTGTACCAGTGATATCCCTACACCATGTAGCAAAGAAAAAGTGATATCCATATCTGTACGCCAAAACCATACACTGGGTGTTGATTGGAAAGAGGGATAGTGATGCAGCTACAGTAGCATGTAATATTTGAAGTCACGAGGGTTAATTGGGTCAATGTCTATCCATTCCAACTATAAGTTACCATTTGAAGCTTAGTTGGCGCCGAAGGCTATAAATAGGGTTTTTCCTTTCGGTTTTAGGGGGGTTATTGTCTTATCTTCAAAATTTGAATCTCTCGTTCCTGAAGAACAAAGGCTATGCTGTCTTCTTCCCTTTTGTTGAACTGTGGATTCAGTTTGTTTCATGTCTTTGTAGATTCGAAGCCTAATTCATGGATTCAAGCTAGAATTTGTAGTTGTTTTTGTGAAAATTCAATACAAGTTGGCTTCAGGTTTTTGTTTTCTCTTTTAGTCGGTTATTATCTAATTCTTAAAATTTAGATCTCTCATTCCCGAAGAACAGAGGCTCTATTTTATTTTTTTCCCTTTTGTTGTGGATTCTGTTTGTTAAGTCTTCGTAGATTTGAAGCCTAGTTCATGGATTCAACCTAGAATTGTAGTTATTTCCGTGCTAATTCAAAGAGGGTGGTATATATGAGATCGTTCTCATATAAGGGGCATGAGAATAGACTTTTCAATTAGATTCTGATCCAACGGTAGGTATCAAATCAGTGGGTGGGTGGTATGAACCATCACTCACCCTTGTACCGCCAGATCAAGATCCAACAGCTATGATACGAACTGGCCTCATATAAGTCAAATAAAAGGTATCTAATTTAAACTTTTTCCTAATTCAAAACAAGTTGATTTCAAGTTTTCAATTCGCTTGTTGAATTCCATCAGAAAGTCGAGCCACATGACAACAAGAGGGTTCCACCATCCTCTATACGATCAAAACCCAAGGTTTTGGAGTGGAGTTAAGTGTACAAATATCATTTTCCCACTAAAAATGACATTTTTCCAAACCTAATATGTTAATCAAACAATCCAGTGACATATTAAAAGGTATTTTCCTCAATCATAGTTCAAGCAAAATAATATTTCCCTCCGGGCACTTTTAATAGATGCAATTGATTTTCTTAGTTCATTTTGAAAATCAATTGCATCTATTCCCTCTAATTAGTGCCCAGAGGGAGTACAAAGGGTTTAATGTGAGCGTTAAAAGATATTAGCATCATAAAAAATACAAAGAACTAGCTTAAATGGATAATTCCCTCTAATTAAAACCCATCACAAGACAAAAAAAAAAGGTGCCAATAATCAATTACAAGCACTCCAAATCCGAAAGCCACGCAAGAATCATTCCCATTCTTATCCAAAAAGAGGACGATCATGAACTGGAAATGCAAACTATTAGCAAAATCAACCAAATATGACGGGCGAATAGTAGTCGCTTATGCACCCTCCGAGAACCAGGTTCCACCGGTCCAGAGGTTTTATGAAAAATAAAATAAAACTGAACCGAACAGTCGGGATCAAACAGAGGAAAATGACGAAGAAAACAGAGGTTTTAGTTTTCTCGGCGCTCGGCGGTGCCAAGGCCACCGTCATCGCCGGGATGGGCTTCTTCACCGAAGCCTACGATCTCACGGCGGACGATGGCAGTGGCAGCGCTGTCTCCGCTGCAGCCACTGTGCCTTTCCGGCGGCCACCTAGAGCGGTGACGATGTCCCGTTGGATGGCCTGCACTCTGCACCAGCTCCAGCGGAGGAGGATCCGCGTCCCGTTCTGGTGCATGCCGGAATCCATGGAGGCCAGCGAGAAAATTTGAGCGTGAAATAGACGTGATCAAATAAATGCAACGCTCGTACGCGAGTGAACGGTGTCGGAGGCGTTCGCTCGCAGTTCGCACGCCGCCACTACACCTCCCTAGACTAACTCATCTCTCACCGCCGACGCACAGAAAAAGAAACGTCGATGTCGTGCGCAGATGGTGGATAAAACGGGTTCTTCGGAACGCTGGTACAGCGCACATGACCGATCATCCAATGCAATACGTGTGATGGCAAATCGAAAAAGACATAAGGAGTACGGAGGGAACTTACAGTCCGGCAATCCTACCTCAACCGGCAAAGTCTTCGAGCACGCACCTCTCCTCTCGCCTGGGTTTGCTCGCTGCCTGGGAAGTGTGAATGGCGAGCAAAGGCTCTGTTTTGATCACGTCATAAAATTTTCACGTCAGCCGTTTAACTTTATTGTGAAATCATCAAAGGATAACGATATTACTATAGCATTTGCCCACAGCACTCAAATACACAGCCTACGTCGATCCCCACCAACCCAGCCCATGTTCCAAACCGGGTGATTAGTTTTTGGGCGGGAGAATGAAAATTTCGTTCTCCGCCCAGCTCAGTCGGCCTTTTCGGTGAACCAAACTCTTGCTTCTTTTCACCTTCCTCTCACTCCTCCCTTTCCTTCCCCACCAGCCCCTACAACACCTCCTCCTACCCGCCTAGCTCCCATCCTCTCTTCCTTTTCTCCTCTGCCTCATCCCACCCGCCTCATTGTCTGCCGCCGGTCGCCATTTCGTTTAGTTCCTCGAGGACATCCGCCACTCCCAACAAATAGATGATCTACCGGGTCGTAATTTCGCAAGAGGATGTTGGAGCAGAATTTCACAGAGGATGTTGGGCGACAAGTAAGTTCTTTATACTATTTTTTATTTTTAATTGTCGTTTATTTACGGGATGTTAGAGCAGCTCAACTGTTTTTGTGACAATTTTGGGTTATTCCCGGTCTAATCTGCCTAAATTCACTCAAAAAATGGCATCATTTGTTATGTGAAACATTGTCTTTGTCTTGTGACCTTGAGCTTAACTTTTTCTGACAGAAAATTTTGCAAGATTGGTAACATAATCTACTTACATGTATGTATGAGTTGGAATTTGTTTAATTTATGTTTCCTGCAACTAAAGATTTTTAGTAATTAGTGAAGAAGTTGCTGATTGTAGTGGCTTTTGAAAAAAAATGTTGATTTTTAAATAATGTATAGATCAGTTAATCATGGCTCTGCTATTGAAATGAGAAGATGAAGTACTCTTGCAATTGCAACATTTGTGGATTATTAGTTTGAAAATTTACATTATGCAAATAACATTGGAAGGAGTATTGTGATATTAGATTGATCAGCTTTTCCAAACCTTAGGAATAAATTGGTCATTTGCATTATTTTCCATATTTTGTTGTATTCTCAAATTTGGAACCATGTTCATTGAATGAGAACTTTTAATTCTTTTCTTCTGGACCAAATGCTGGTTTCCACCTTTGACGGGGCAGGTTATGGATCCACCAAGTCCATTCATTCCACCTCCACAAGGACAGCCAAATCTAGATTGTTTACCTCCAAAAGGGCCGTTTATAGTTCAGTGATGTTTTTCAGTTGCTAGAGTCAATGTCCTTAGCTATTAATATTTTTTGTTGTTGCTGATTTTCAATGTCATGGCATTGGCATCTGGTCTAGAGGATTTCTAAAATTTACAGACCTACAAGAAGGGTAAGTGTTTGCCAGGCTTGTCATCAACTTCGAGACTTACTTTTTATCTTTTTTTATTTGTTGAAAGGAAATGTGTGTTTACTTGGTTATAATGCTTTTGCTTTAAGCTTATGGCTCCATTCAATGTTTGACAAAATGTTTATCTCATCGTAGTCTTTTTTAGGTTAGCTAATTTTGGTTAACTAGTAATTTACGTTTGTAATGTTCATGGTTTTTATCTTGTTTAAATTGTAGTTCTTGTAAATTCATCCGGGCAACGAGAAATTAAGAGCTGAATGCAAACAAGATGATGGTAATTTTAAATAGTAGTTTCCTTGTATGCCAATGTGATTCTCTGTTGTACAATTTAATAGGCCATATTCTGATTGTTGAAAGCTGATGTTGTTTCCTAAGAGTTGCACTTTTGTGTTTCACTTTCAGATTTTGTTTGTGGTCTTGAAAACTAATGTCTTCTAGAGCCCAAACTCGAAGATCTGTGTTATACATGGGAAGGAATATTTAGACATCAGGTCTAAGCTGTTGAACAAATAGCCAGACAATTTAGGATTCTAGATATCAATAGTGTGATGGCGGAACATCTGTTTCTACAGTGGAAGTACATCTTATTGAATTGGTGATTACCCAAGGTTCTAGAGTGAAAGGCAGTTGAGGTTCTCAAGGCTAATAACAATGACATTCATAGTGTAATTATGGAGCTTACCGAGTTATGAGACTTTAGCATTCGTACTATTACCTTATCTATAGCAGCTTTGTAAATGGTTGCAGTTGTTTCCTCCTTTTTTAGTAAGTACAATTGTTTTCCTTAGCAAAATGCTACTTATCTAATCAAGTGCTTTGCAATATAAACCTTTGATTTTTTTAAGCTTGATTTGTTTGGACGTGTATCTCTTGAATTAAAAAAATCATCACCTATTGTACTCTTTTATTACTATTTTGGCTCCTGCTTTGGCAATTCAAACTTGGTGCATTTTGAGAATATTTCAATATCTACAAGTAGTTTTTAAGTTGATATTTAGCTTTTGTTCTAGCCATATAATTGGTTTGAGTTGTGTTACTTCATTCTACATTGTTCTTGGGTTGTGCAGACGAGGAAGGCTCAATTTCAAGACTGAAGACATATCATGTGTTGGAATGTCTACCTGCATCACGTAATACATGGGTGGTACAAGACTCTTCTTCACGTAGCTACTATATAATTGTTGAACCAATCGTCATGGCTTTAAACCAATTGCAGATGTCTTTTATCTTTTAGGGTACATGCCTAATCCCATTCAATCCCTTTCTTCATAATTGTTCTGCAGCAAAGCTTCCACAATTGATAAAAAAAAGGATTAGATTGCACTCCCTCATTTTAAAACTTCTTCATTTACGATTGTCAAAAAGCACTTTATGTCTGGTGCAAGTTGGTGCTCCAGCTATTTTTAGAATCTGAAAAAACAAAATTGAGCTTATGCAGCTTCTACTTGATCCCAATTTACAAAATTTCAAACTCATTCTCTATCCCACATCCGTGTATGGTTCTTTGATCATTATCATATAGAAGGGCTTTTGCATCATAGCCATTTAAAACTTGACACCAGTATCTTATAACACATTATATGTACAATACAAATTAATGAGGCACAACTGCTTAATTACAAGAAAATAGATATTCCAACCAATCCTTAAAGAAACAGATAGTATTTTGTGAATTTCATAGTAAAGTGTCGTCTCTTGCCTCAGGCTCTGCAAAATATAATGTGCACAAACATCCTTTCATAACAACCCCAAAACAAAAGAGTGAGTTCCAGATAGATTATAATTACTAGTTTAAACTTATTAAATCTCATGCAAACGAGCACAAGTCTCTGCTTAGGTTGCACTGATAGGGCAAGAAAAAGATAAAACTACTCCAATGGGCATATACTCATGGGTATTCACTTTCATCCAATCCATAAAAAAGGAAACCAAGTTCCCAAACTATATTAATGAGGGAGATCTATCGTTGCTGAAATAAGCATGCAAGAGTGTCCTAGACTAAACTATTTTCATCTTTTTTGCTGAAGTCTAAACCTCTTCTTGCAGCCTAATACATATGAATAGTAGCCGGACGTCAAACTTATGAGAGTACTAAATGGCATTCGTTTAAAAAATATATACAATAAAAGGATAGTCTTCAAAAAAGGGCTGATTTCAACTAGCCAGTACGGCTGGAAGTCCTTGCCGACTATGTAATGACAATATTCAGGATCATTGACACAAACTGCGATGGTCTCATCATCTTTCTTACCCTATATATGGCATGGGCTTGATTGTAGAAGACATAATACTGGTGTAGACAACAAAAATATGTGATGAATAATAGGCATCAGCACTATGGCCATGAGTTGGAAAAAGCAACCAGGAAGAACTGGCTCCTTATAAATATGAATGCAGGCAAATGATGAGGCAGAGATTATATTTCAATGCTACTCGGATGAAAAAATAGGAAAAATATCATTCAGCCTTCACTGAGGAAATCATTCAGCCTTAGAGTATGCATCATAATCCGAATTTGCAAGTGAGGTATGGCCATGCTAATAAGCAATTTAGCTACAATAATCAACCAAAAGAACAGTAATTGCTCGACTGCACATTTCTCATATCCTCAAATCCAAGAAGAATGAGGCTCCTAAAAAACACATATGCATTGAAATCTTAATTAATCTAAGTTTTAGTAATCTATTAGTGCAATAGCATATGAATTTTTGTCATGAAGAGCTAGAATCCATGCAAACATAAATTATAAATAAAAACAATTACTTTCATAAAAATCAACTTTTGATCAAATTACTAGTCCACATATGATAAGAATATGCTCTTAACTTGCATGTATATTCCACAAATAATACCATAGTAGCATAAAGTACATTCCCTCCGTCCTGATTTATTATCTCCCTCAATAAAATCATTAACTATCTGGGGAGATAATAAAACCAGTCGCACGGAGTATATTATTTCTCAATCGAATCAAGCATCAAACGGATGGCCTACAGATTCTTTAGTACACATGTAGAAAATCATGTGGGAAAAAAAGTTAACGACAACATGATACATAATTTTCTTTTTCTGCTGCTATTTTTGTAAGCCATCCATGAGGCTTTCCTTTTCCCTTTCTTGGAATTAACAAGTGAAAAATCTTTTGTTACAAGAGGAAAAACCTTAACAAGTATCTATTCTAGTTTCTGCAGAAAATAAATTTCTAGAAAATTTTATCTGTATCAACCAACTGAAGGAACTTAACACAACCCATCACTGAGAAATGAAATTGGGGTTACACAGATTAGAAAACGCAATAAAAATCTCAGCACACAAAATAGTTGGAACGGAACACCATCCTAGTTCAACAATTTTTCACAATGCCATAGGGTGCGTTTGGCAATGTGGATTTAGACCCTGTGATTTTAAGAATCATGTGATTTGTCTAAAACCTGCGTTTGACAACTCCTTTTTGGGTGGGAATTAATTCTTCTCCAAAATCTCACCTCAGTATGACGTGATTCTTACTATAACATGAAAGAGGGTCGCCCAAAATGACAGGCCATACCCTGTCATTTGTAAAATCACATGAGATTTTTTAAATGACGTGATTCCAAAAATCACGCCTCTAAATCCAAATCAAGGTTGCCAAACACTAGTGCTACCTACATCAGATTACACTGTCATCACCACAGTGCATATCCTACTCCCTCCGATCTTTTTTAATAGATGCAATTGATTTTCATCTATTAAAAAAGAGTTCATTTTGAAAATCAATTGCATCTATTAAAAAGATCGGAGGGAGTGTATTTTTCTTGATGGATTGGAAAATGGCAGATAGGTGAAACATACCTTCTTATCACCATAGAGACACCGCGCGTGAAGAGCGCCAAGCATAAGAATGGTAGCCAGAGCAGCACCGGGAATAAAGAAAGACCTTCCTGTTCCCACCGTCATAAAAGCAATTACTCACCCATAGATAGAAATGCAATCTTTTTGCACAAAGCATGACTGAACATTCATAATCAGCAAGCAATAATAATCCAATCCAATTAGTTTGCTCAAACAAACAGTTGTGCATCATATTTGCCTTGTTAAAGCAAAAGTGTGTTGAGCAGAAATCAATATAAAAATGGCAGTACACGGACTTACTCACCCATAGATAAAAAAAAATCTCTTTGCACGAAGAATGAATACAGTCACAATCAGATAGCAACAATCATCCAGTTTACTTCGTTAGCTCAAACAAATAGTTGCGCACCAGCTTTGCCTTCGTTCAAGTAAAAGTGTTTTGTGCAGAGATCGCTATAAAGAAGACAGTAAAGGGTTGACCTTCAGTGTTGCCATGGACAGAAGCTCGGCTAGTGACAAAGTGGCGGGCGAAGGTGGGGTGGGGCAAAGGTGGCGATGGAACAGTTGATGGGAGCGGAAATGGTGGCGGCGAGGGAGAAAATGCCATCTTGGAGAAGTCCAAAAGGGAAAGCGGGAGAGGGAGCTGCAGATTTCAAAAGAAGAAGAGGAGAGAGCGAGGGAGTGATGGCAGACATTTGTGTTGGGTTTAGCTGCTTTCAAATCTTGAATCAAAACCAAACCCATTTCTTTCAAAATTTGAAATTCAAAGCCAGACCCATCTCAATTCTCAGTTTTGGTTCAGTTTGAAAAGACGTATGCAATTGTCTTACATAAGGAACTTATGCGCCATGATGTGAATGGTGCCAAGTAGGATGTGTATAGAACTGCTGTAGGAAAGTGCTATAGGAATATCATTATCCTTCTCATAAAGTTGTGCATAAGCTACTATTCGCCCGTCATATTTGGGCTCTCTTTGGTTGTAACTTTTTGCAGTAGATTCTGAAAGAATCCTTGGCTTTCCGCAGAAGTGTATTTGGTTGCACTACTTCAAATGAATTCCTAGAAGTAGTGAAGTCGACTTTCCTCCTCAGATTCTGAAGTAGTAAAGTTGACTTTCCCTAGAATCTACCCAGGAGGAGATTTTATAGAAGAAGCTCTCTCTAACCCTAAATGCGTGAGGAATCCCGTGTTTTGCCCCTGGCCCCTCATCTCTTTTCTCTTGCCGCTCGTCACTCTTACCTCTCGTCTCCACTTCGCCATGGATGGTGCAGCATAAGCTCGAGTTCGCCAGGGAGGTTACGGGCTTCATCTTCACCACTATAGCATCAAAGATCAGCTGATGTGTTGGGCTCTTCCATCCAACCCACTATGACGCCAAGACAAGCAACTGGCTGTCAAGGACGTCTCGCCCCACGAGTTCATCAAGGGGTACGCCGCCCAACTCAAGCGCACTGGAAAGGTACCACCTACCTCTCGTCTCCACTTCGCCATGGATGGTGCAGCATAAGCTCGAGTTCGCCAGGGAGGTTACGGGCTTCATCTTCACCACTATAGCATCGAAGATTAGCTGATGTGTTGGGCTCTTCCATCCAACCCACTATGACGCCAAGACAAGCAACTGGCTGTCAAGGACGTCTCGCCCCACGAGTTCATCAAGGGGTACGCCGCCCAACTCAAGCGCACTGGAAAGGTACCACCTTTCCTCTATTTCATCCACTATGACGCCAGCTGCCAAATTTGAACGTTCAATATGAAGATGTAGCATTTATGTGTTGAGCTAGTTTGTGGGTTTATGCTGTATGTTTCAATTTTTTGTTTCAATTGAGATGGCTGTTGTGTCTCTGGTTGATACCTTGCTGCAATTCGTCATTGCTTTGTAATAAATATATATTTCATTTGGGCATTTTAATGGATGCAGTTGATCTTCAAATGAACTAAAAATATATTCATGTTTCGACAAGGTTTAATATTGATGTTAATGAACTAATCAGCTTCATTTCTAGATAATGTTTTGTGTTCTAAATGCTATATATTGAGAAGATAGATATATATCTTGAAGTTAGTTAATTGATTAAGCTGACTATTGAAATAATGATGTTAGGTGATTTCCTCATTTAATCTACATTACATAGAGTTTAGCCACATGTCTTGCACATTTCAAAAGCATGTATTGTAGCTCCTAAGAATGAAATGGTGAGTCTAGTTTACAGTTGCATCTTATTGCTATGCAAATATGTTATAGTTGTTGGCCGCATGCTTATTCTAGGTCAAAGAGAAATAGATTGTAGCAATCAAATGGCCGTTGAGAGTGATATCATTGAAGTTGATGAGGCAAAGAAGTATACAAAAACTGTGAAATGGGATAAACCACTACACTATGCCTTCCTAAAGCACATGACGCATGCATCTGTGGATACAAAAGAGGTAGTACGACAAATCATGACGGTTGGGAAATGGTGATTGGAAAATAACTATGGAGCATGAACTCATTATTAATAGACGGGGGCTAAAAAACCATTATGATTAGTGTAGAAGGTTTTATCAAGGTTGGAAGGAGCTGAGGAAGATGACTGGCAATGGATGGAATGAAATAGCCAATACATGGGAACTCACCAATTCTCAATGGGAAGCCTTTTTGAAGGTATTGTCTCAAAATAAATATTTTACCTTTGTTAAGTAATTATGAAGCATAACATTGTCTTAACCCTCAACTTTGTGTATGTGTATTTTCAGAAGCACCCAAAATGCTTGCGGCTACGACAATGGGGGTATGACTCGGAGGCTGAAAATAATTTGGATGTCATCTTCAGTAATCGGGTTGCAACAGGTGTTGACCGTACTTACTGTGGTTTAGGACGAACACAACCTGAAAATGATGGAGTTCAAAATGTGGACAGAGGGAGAAGTGGTGTGGCTGGAGGCACAAGTGGCGTTGGAGGAAGCACAAGTGGTGTGGGAGCAAGCACAAGTGGTGTGAGAGCAACCACACCCTGTGGAGATGATGCACATGACTATTTCCCAAGCTTAGATGCAGACTACGAAGAGTTTGAGGATGAAGTTGAACCTGATGTGGATGAGGCAGTAGATGGGGTCACTAGCCAATTCCCACAAACCACATCTTGACACACCAGCCCTACTAGATTCCCTCTGCCTCCATCCATTCTACCTACAACCACCACAAAATAGATACAAAAGAGGACTCGCCGTGCAGATACAACTTCAATGGGTGAATCTATTGTTATGGCCATGTCGGAGAGAAATGAGATTGCACGTATGAGATCACTTGCAGCTATAGAGGACTTTGAAATAGATCAATACAAGAAGGCTGTTGATCTTGTATGTGACCTTCCTAGATATGATGCAACAGACCCCGACTATAGTTCTGTCATTCCACGTTTTGTGAACCCACATGTGAGACGTCTATGGATGGCACTTGGTGATGATCCAACCTTGAGGGTACAGTCCCTGTGTGATCCAACCTTGAGGGTACAGTCCCTGTGATGATCCAACCTTGGTGGGATAGGTATTAAGACTTGTGTTATCGTATATTTTTTGTTGTTGTTTGTGTCTACTTATAAGACTTATTAATGTGAATGCTATGTGACTGGAGGGCTTAAAACCTAGCCCTAAGGGATCATCTGCTATTTTATTTTTTTGTGATTGAATGCAATACCTATGTATGTTTTCATTTGTTTGTTTATGACTTAAATATGTTATGTGTTTGTTTGTTTATGACGACCACATATTATAGGTATTGTGGCTTTGTTATTTTTGACCTTGTTTGAAGCTTACTTAAATTTGGTGTCAGTTTTCATGTGTTCTTATCATTCGTACATGTGTTCTTATATTTGTTGTTCATCTTGTTGTAATGTCAAATGCATGGAGGGAACTCGTGTTTGATGCTGATGAGGAGAATGCTGTGGAATATATTCTTATGCAAACATATGTAGTAGATCAACCCCGACCACCTAGGAACATAGTCCACATGCATTGTGATAGGGGTAGAAGTATAGTGTATGACATGTTGAGTGGCCCAAATACATGTTGTCATGAAATGTGCCGGATGAACGAAGCAACTTTCATGCGGTTGTGCAATGAGGTTAGAGCAAATGACCTGCTCAGTGATGGTAAATTTGTTCCTGTAGAAGAATAAATGAGGTATTTCCTTCAAATAATAGGACACATGGATGGCCAGAGATCAATAGGGCACCTAATGTCACACTCCACTAAAACCATAAATCGCCACTTCAACAAAACTTTGTCAGCATTATTTGTGTGGGTCGTAGATAAGATAAGACCAATATTCCCAATAGACTAGACCCCCCATCACATTAGGTCGAAGCTTTACAAATACTATCCATGGCTCAAGAATTGCATAGGGGCAATTGATGGGACTCACATAGAAGCGGTTATACCACTAGAAGAGCAGCAAGCCTACAAGGGGAAAAGAAGGAAGATTACCCACTGTTTGTGACTTTAGCATGAGGTTCACAATTGTTGTGATTGGATGGGAAGGATCTGCACACAACTCTAGGGTTTTTTCATATTCCATAAATGATACACACTTGAACTTCCCTCACCCACCAGATGGAAAGTACTATGTGGTAGATGCAGGGTACCCGAATAGGACAAGGTACCTTGGGCCGTACAAGGGAACACGATATCATGTACCTGAATACCGACAGTGTGCGCCAAGGGGATAAAAAGAGAAGTTCAACCATCTTCATTCTTCTCTTCGAAATATTATAGAGAGGACATTTGGTGTGTGGAAGAAGCGTTGGCTGATTTTGTCTGATTTTCCTCTGTATAGTTTTGATAAGCAATGCAAAATAATAATTGTGTATATGGCATTGCACAACTTCATCAAGGAGCAACATGAGGCTGGGGATGATCCAGAAATTCTAGATGCTTTATTCCAACAATGGGAAAATGACAATATGAGAAATCAGCCCCAACCTGACCTCAATATTGGCCCACCAGTAGTACTCAGGGATGATCAGTACATGAAACATGTGCGTGATGGCATTAAAGATGCCATAGCTGCGCATTTTAACATACCACCTTAATCCTTGCAAGTGATAAGTACTATCCAACTATCATTTTTGTGAAATAATCATATAACGTATTTCTAAAATTTTTGATGAAGGGTTTGAGAGTTAACATTTGTTGTTTGCTAATTACCTATTTACCTTTCTAAAACTACCATTTGCTGTTTGCTAATTTCCATCAACTGACAAAAATGATGTATAAGAGTTGTAAGTGGCATATGAAAATAGTTTGTGTCTATTTTATACAAGTCAGTGGCATATGAATCTTCTTCTTCCTATACTGCATATATCCTAGAGTGCATCTTCCTGCATGAATACTTTGAAATCAGTTACTGATGTAAGAGTTATGCAGTTATCCTAGAGGGAGTATATACATTTTCATATGACAAAAATTACTCTTCCACCGTTTTCTTCATTTGGTTCCTGTACTGTACCCCAAAGAAGAAAAAAAAGCTACTTTTTATTTCGTTAATGAAGAATGGGGAGATCTGATGTGTGGAAGATCATCTAGTGATTTCCTTTTTATTATTTTCAATGGGTTGATATACGTTAGTTTTCCTTTTTTCATCTGCTTTTGATGACGAATTGTTATTAGTTCAATACATCAATAGAGCTTCTTTAGTGGGAACATTTTTCTGTTATATAGACATGTTGGGGTTGGACTGTTGGTATTTGGTTCCTTCATTTGATGACGAATTTGAAGTTCTTACTTACTCTTCAAACCTTTTTTTTAATGGCATTCTCTATTTCTATGTTCCCATTTGGTTCCTATATTCTGCCCCATTCTTTACTCCTGTTTGTAAAGAATGGGGGATATCTGATATGTGGAAGAAAATCTAGTGATTTGCTTCTGATTATTTACAATGGGCCAATGTATTTTCAGTTTTCTTTGATTATCTTCTTATAATGGTTATTGTTTGAGTGCAACACATCTGTAGAGCTTGTGGGACTTTTTTTTCTGTTATATACAAACGTTGTGTGTTCGGCTATTGGTATTTAGTTCCTTCACTAATATATGAATTACCTGTTGAAAATTGACTTGAAATTAAACTGAGAATGAGGCCATCAATCGCCTTGATGATGAGATCGATCGATACATGATCGATCGGGGCTTGAAACGATCGATCGTATCTACTAAAATTTTCAAAACTTTAAGTTGCGCTGAGTGCCGAATGATCGATCGTATCTACTCGAAAGACGCAAATATGAGACGCGATCGATCGCCGTGAGGAACGATCGATCGCATGGTCAGAAATAATGAAGGGAAAACAGGAGGCGATCGATCGCCTGATGAAGCGATCAATCGCTGCGGCAGTTACACTCCTAAATGTGGTCGTTTCTCCCGATAAAGTTGCAGCTTTTCTTCCAAATACTGTAGAATAGAGTCCTTCCATATATTGAGAACGGAAAAACTCAGAAAAGGGTTACAGAAGTTGATCCAAACACTTTCTTCTTCTCTCTTAATTCTTGGTCCTTCATTGAGCAATGCATCTCCTCTGATCGAGATCCAGTTAGTTTGATTTGAAGTGCACCTTTAAACTGACGGTGTAGTTCGTTGTATCTCGGGAACGGAACGCTATTGATTGCCTGTGCACGGAGGGGAGTGTATCTGTTTCAAGGATAGTGTATAGCATGCCTCGAACCAGATTTTCTCTTCTTCTTTCTGGTATTTTTGTGGAGTTTTTCGTCAATCGGTTGGTAGTATTCTAGCCCTCTTTTATTTGACAATCCCAACAATCTTGAAACATACACATTGTTCTTGTTGATTGAATACTACTGCAATTATGAGTGTTGACAAATCATTGAAACCTAAGAAGTTTGATGGAAAGAGTTTCATGAAATGGCAGACAAAGATGAAATTCTAGTTGACTCAATTGAATATATTCTATGTGATTTCTGATGCTGTTGCAGATAAACCTATTTCTTCTGAATCTAATAAAACAGGTGGTTCTTCTGATGTTGGAATTGCTAAATCTCATGATAGTGACAAATTAGAACAAGATGATGAACTGTCCCATGAACAAATACTTAGTGTTTTGAGCAATGAGTTGTATGATTTACATGTAAATACTAAATCTGCTAAGGAATTATGGGATACCATTGATAAGAAATTTGGGAAGGAGTATGAAGGGGAAGAAAAATACGTCGTAGGCGAGTATTTAGACTATAAGATGGTTGATAACAAATCTGTTAGGAACCTGGTAGTCAAAATATAGAATTTGGTGGCTAAGATAATTGGGAAAGACATTCCCGTTGACGAGAGGCTCCAAGTTCCTGCGCTTGTCGACCAATTACCACCCTCATGGCAGGATTTCCAAATTAACTTGAAGCACAAGAGGGACGCAATGTCTGTTGATGATTTAATGGTGGCCATACAAATTAAAGAGAAGAATAGGGGCAAGATGAAAATCTTGCAAGGTTCTTCTTATGAGGCCAATGATAGTGCTCAAGCTAATGTTGTGGAAGGGAAACCTAAGTTTCATGGCAATAAGAAGAACAACAAAAAGTTTAAGAATCGATCATTCAAACCTGGTTCTAATATCCAAAAGGACAAGAAGTTGAAGGTTTGCTAGGTCTGTGGGAAGCATGGTGATCTACACATAAAATATGCAATTTATTCTCTCCTAAGCTTATGTTTATGTTAGTGTTTGATAAGAATTAATGCTACTTTAATGTAGTTTTTGGTTTTTGTAGGAAACAAGAGTAAGATACAGAAATGAGGTAAAAAATGACTTCAATGGTTAAATTATCATAGCTTCGTGTGCATATCTCTGATTGGACTGATTCAAGCTTCATGCTAAAGTTCAAGAAGTCAATTCAACGCCACCAACCGGGTGTAATTAGGAGTTCGGAGCAAAAAGTTATGACCAGTTGAATATTATGAACAACAAATACGATCGATGAGCATTTCATACCCGATCGATTGCCAAAGTCAGGAAACAGTGCTAGTAAAGGAAACGATCGATCGGAACTCAAAACGATCGTTCATATCTACTGGAGTTTTTGGATGTGCGCAATATAGTAAACACGATCGATCAGACATAATAATGATCGATCGACTAATAAGATGAAACGGACTATCGGCGCGACAACGCAGGAATTTGTGAAGGAAAATGATCGATCGGCAATACGGAGCGATAGATTGGTTTGCGCGGTAAAACCTAAATCAAGCCTATTTCGACTCGGATTTGGAAAGGGATTTCGTGGTTTTCCTTCATCCCTATATATATGCCTTAAGGGATAACGTATTGGGCATTAGAGAATAGAGTTTTGAGTCCCTTTGGAGTCCTTGGAGGCTAGAGCAAAGGAGAGAAGAAGAAGAAGAAGATGAAGAACATGATGATGGATTCTCTTCCTATGCAAAGCTAAACTCCTCTCCAAGGCATAGATGAAGCCCAATAATCTGGTTATATAGTCTCTTTTCTCTCATCTTATGTTTACTCTAGTTGGTGTATGAATTTTATTGTATGATCACTGTTAGTTCATTAAAGTTTATTCTTTGTATTCGAGAGAGACAAGAGTGAATTCTTGTGAGCTTCAATCCGAAGAATACTTGCGTATCTAAGAGGAACGTGAGTAGACTGAGATGTTATATATATCAATAAAGTTTCATTAGTTTATAGTCGAGAGAGATAGATCATAATTCCATGTGCTTAATTGATTTATGTGTTACGTTCGAGAGGACAGCACTATAATTTGAATTGACAAGTGTATGTCCGAGAGGAATATGCTAGCTAATTGGAAATCTTTATTCAAAAGAGAGAGAGAGAGAGATGATACACTAGTTTATTGTGGTGGATTTGAAGCCTTGGTACTTCTACATATTGATTAAATCTCAATTAATTTAGTTAAAGTTCATTGCTTTCCTTAGAGTAAATTAAAACTGCAACTTTTCTCTTGAATTTGGTAAATTGTTTAACCGTCCCTGAGTTTCGACAACCATTCAATACTCACTGTAGTACACAATTGCCTTGTGCACTTGCAAGAGTTTAATTTTAAACGATCACATGGACACTTTGCAAACAAGTGTAAACAGAGGAAGGGTTATGACCATAACCATGGTGGGGCTACATCTTCTGCTCAGGCTAACATGGTTATTTCAGATGACAGGTTAATATTAACTAATTCTGAAATTAACTTGGCATGTGAACCTACCGATTGATGGGTTGATACAGGGGCTATTATTCACATCGGTGTTGATGTTTCTTCTTTTTCTTTCTATCAGGAAGTAAAGGATAGGATAGTGACGATGGGGAACTCCTATGAGGCTAGTGTTTATGAAGTTGGAAATGTCGACATCCGATTTACATCGAGGAACACACTCTTCATAATGTGTTGCATGTGCCTAGTGTGAGGAAGAACCTTGTTAGTGGAGTACTTCTTAGTCGAGAAGGATATAAATTAGTGTTTGAGTCAAATAAAGTTGTAATAACTAGACATGGTACTTTTGTTGGTAAAGACTATGAGTGTGATGACCTATTTAAACTTAATTTAGTTTAATATTAAACTTAATTTAGTTTAATATTAAACTTAATTTAGTTTAATATAATAACTCTTTTTTTCATGTTAATTACTCTATGGTTTGTCATGTTGATTCTTTTGATGTGCGGCATTTGAGGTTAGGACATGTGAATTCGCAAACCATTAAGAGAATGATGAATCTTGAATTGATTCCAAAATTGCATGATGAATCTCTTGATAAATATGAAATATGTATTCAAGCGAAACAACCTAGGTAACCTTATAGATCTATTGATAGGTCTACATGTTTGCTTGATTTAAGTCATTCTGATATTTGTGAATTGAATGGATTAATGACTAGGGGTGGTATGAGATATTTCATACTTTTATTGATGACTATTCTTAATTTTGTCATGTATATTTACTAAAATCTAAAGATGCGGCTTTTGAGAAGTTTAAGATTTATAAGATGGAGGTTGAGAATCAAACTGAGAGGCAAATAAAAAGACTTAGGTCTAATCATGGTGGGGAATATTGTTCCCTTGAATTTTGCAAGTTTTGTGAAGATCAAGGAATAATACATGAAACCACAGTGCCTTACTCTCCTCAATCTAATGGTATGGCAGAAAGAAAGAATAGAACTTTTATTGACATGATAAATTCTATGCTTTCCTCTTCGGGTTTATCGAAGAATTTATGGGGAGAAGCGATTCTTTCTACATGTGTGATCTTAAACCGTATGCCTTATAAATGACAAAATACAACCCCTTATAAATTAATGAAAGGTAGAAAACCAAGTTTAAAGTTCATTAAAGTTTGGGGATGTCTTGAGAAAGTAAAAATCCCAAACATGAAGATGGATAAACTAGGTTTGAAAATATATGATGCGATATTCATTGGTTATGCAGAAAAAAGTAGAATATATCAGTTTTTAGTAATTGGGTTTGATCGACAGGATTATGCACCTAATACTATTAACGAGTCCGATGATGCAACATTCTTTGAGAATATGTTTCCAATGAAGAAAAAGAGGAGTAAGGCTATAGTGCATAAAGAAGATAATTCATCGTCTTCTATTCCCAGAATTGAAGATTCGGATACTAATGTGGAGGTTAGGTGATCTAAAAGAACCAGAATAGAGAAGAACTATGAGGATGATTTTTGTACTTTTATGGTGAGGAATGAGGATCCTTTGACCTTTAGTGAGGCTATGTCGTCTAGTGAAGCTCCTTTAAGGAAGGAGGCGGTACAAAGTGAGATGGATTCTATACTTGCCCATAGGACATGGATTTTAACAAATCTACCTCCAGGGTTTAAACCAATTGAGTGAGGGTGCAAGTGGATATTTAAAAAAAATTATTATCCTGATGGATCCATTGAAAAGTACAAAGCTAGATTAGTGGCTAAAGGTTATAGTCGAAAGGAAGGTTAAGTTTTCTTTGACATGTATCCTCTTGTGACCATGATAACTACAGTTCGAGTGCTTATTGCATTGGCAACTCATTATAACCTCAAGATCCATCAAATGGATGTAAAAACAACATTTTTAAATGGTGAATTAGAGGAGGAAATATATATGGAGCAGCCTAAAGGTTTTGTAGTTCCTGGTCAAGAAAGAAAAATATGTAAGTTAGTGAGATCTCTCTATGGGTTAAAGCAAACTCCTAAATAATAGCATCAAAAGGTTGACAATCTTCTTCTTTCTAATAACTTTCTAATGAGTACTTCTGATAAATGCCTATATGAGAAGTCTTTTGTGATGTTATGCTTGTATGTGGATGATATTTTGATATTTGGTGATAATGTGAATCATATCAATAAGATTAAGGGTTTCCTTAACGAGAATTTTGATATGAAGGACTTGGGTCTTGCCAAGGTCATACTGGGATTAAAGATTGATAGGACTTCTAAAAGAATAGTTGTGAGTCAATCACACTATGTGGAGAATATTCTGAAGAAGATGGTTACTTCTATAGAAAGCCTGTCAGTACGCCGTATGATTCTAGTGTAAGAGTAAAGAAAAATTGTAGGGAGATTGTGTCACAACTTAGATATTCACAGCTGATAGGAAGTTTGAGTTATCTGGCTAATTGCAGTAAATATACCTTGGTTGAATAGATATACCCTGGTTGAATAAGCCAATTCCTAGAATTTTGATTCACTGTGATAGCCAATCAGGTCTTGATAAGGTTAAGAGTAAGAATCATAATAAGAGGTCCTCCAGACATATTGAACCAAGGTATAAAATCTTGACTACTTCTGCAGTCATTACCTTAAGTTTCATACAATTTGCAGATAATTTGGCTGATTCGTTTACAAAAGGATTGTCGACAGGGCAAGTCCTTAACTCATCTAGGGGAATGGGGTTGAAAGCCTATGATTAAGTTATCGTTAGTAGCAACTCAATCTCTTTGAGTGGAGATCATACAACGAAGATTCAATGGGTAAAAACAAGCTAATGCGTGACTTAGAGAGCATATATTGTATGCTCATTCCCTTGTTATGATGAGAGTGCTCTACTGTATATGAAACAGGTTGACGAAAGTCTTAATAAGGTCAAGGCCTATATGACAGGGTATTGTTATGTAGATTACCCTTGGAGACTCACTTATATGAGTGCCATTGAGGTTGCAGTTAAGGAGAACGTGGGCTTGGTTCTCTAATGTGAAACTCATGAAAAGATACAAGGTGCATGGCCGTAAAGCGCTACCCCAAATGATTTCAAAAAGGGAGTTACTCTAACTTTTAGGTTTGTCAAAGCTTTTGCTCTAAGGTTCAAGTTCAAGACTTTGTTCACTTTGAACTTGTGAGAGTGCAGCTTACCAAACTAGGTGTAGGTTCAAACCCACAAGGCAATGTCTAATTCATGTGTCATATGTATTCTAGTGTGTAGATATCAAGTCATGGTGGGGATTGTTGAAAATTGAATTGAAATTAAACTAAAAACTAGGCGATTGATCGCCTTGATGACGCGATCGATCAGGGTTTGAAACGATCAATCGTATGTACTGGAATTTTAAGAACATTGTATTGCGCCGAGTCCCGATCGATCGCCTTAAGATTCGATTGTGTCTACTGGAAAGACTTAAATATGAGACGCGATCGATCGCCGTGAGGAACGATTGATCGTGTGGTCGGAAATAATGAAGAGAAAATAGGAGGCGATCGATCGCCTGATGACGCGATCGATCGTTGCGGCGGTTACACTCCTGAATGTGGTCATTTCTCCTTATAAAGTTGCGTCTTTTCTTCCAAAAACTGTAGAATAGAGTCCTTCCATATATTAAGAACGGAAAAACTCAGAAAAGGGTTACAGAAATTGATCCAAACACTTTCTTCTTCTCTCTTAATTCTTAGTCCTTCATTGAGCAATAGCATCTCTTCTGATCGAGATCCAGTCAGTTTGATTTGAATTGCACATTTAAACTGACGGTGTGGTTCATTGTATCTCGGGAACAGAATGCCATTGATTGCCTATGCACGGAGAGTGGCATATCTATTTCAAGGACAGCGTATAGCATGCCTTGATCCGTATTTTCTCTTCATCTTTCTGGTATTTTCGTGGAGTTTTTCATTAATCGGTTGCTAGTATTCTAGCCCTCTTTTATTTAACAATCCCAACATTACCCACCCTTCCAGCCTTCCTTCTTCTCTTTTTTTAATTCTTGATTTCTATATGTTCACATTTGGTTCCTTTATTCTGCCCAAGGTAAATAGAGTTACTCCTGTTTGTAAAGAATGGGAGAAATCTGATGTGTGGAAGAAAATCTAGTGATATGCTTGTATCATCTACTTTTAAGTTTCTAATTGTTTCATTGCAATACACTTGTAGAATTTCTTTAGTGTTTTTTTTCTGTCATATGCAAAAGTTGGGTGTTAAACTGTTGCTACGTAGTTCTTAAATAGACAAATTTGAAGTTTTCTGAAACTTTTGACAATGAAATTGAAGCAGATCCCCCTAATATTAAACCATGGAAACAGTTAGTCCACATGAATTAAGCTGAGATTTTACTTCGGTGGGGGACATACTGTAGAATTGTTCTTAAACGGAAAGGGTGCCACAAGCGGAGAATTTGGTTTAGAGTGACTGATAGGTTATGGGAGCTAATGTATCAATAGAAATAACAATCATAATCAGCTCCTCAACCAGCTCCTCAACTACTAGTTATACAATACATTTCATTTGTCCATTCTGAAACCGTAGGGAAATGTATGAACGTTGGTATATGGTGGAGATTACTAATTATATTTTCCTTCTATGTCCTGTTGTTCTGTCAGAAGTTCTGATAATGGATGACCATCTCTTTCTAGTCTGTTGACACTTTTACGTAATACAAGATACTTGCCCAATTTTAAGTGGCAGCCAATCTGTAAGGCACACTTGAAATCTAAGTTGTATCTAATGAAGGTTAATATTATCGTTTTTATTGGTGTAAGCTGGTGCTGAAAAATTGAGGATGATCGTGCATGCATCTTGACCTTCGCTTACATTAAAATAGGAGAAATAAATCTTCTAAAAGCTTTTTTTTCTGTAGTTGAAATGTGTTTATGAATGCATTTGGTGGCTGGCAAATTTGACAATACCAACTAATAAACACGAGTCCTCCTTATCGCCTTCTAATTTAAGTTGGAAGCTATGATTTTTAGGTGTCAGACCAGTTCTATACACGTAAAGCTTCCAGAGGCCAGTCCTTAAAAATTGAGGCAATTTTTGGCGAGGTTGTGTGTGTGCCCCCTGCAAGCGCATGCATGCATTTTTGTGTGTGCACGTGAGGGAGATGTCACGCCCCAAAATCCCTGACCTCGATCGGAGTGCGGAAGCCTTCACAATACTAACTTAGAAGATGTAGGAACCCTGGGATGCGACTGGATATTCGATCACTCGGGTTATTTACACCATCACGAAAGAACGTGTAATCAACATCACCAGGAACTCATAATCAAGAACTCAAAATAAAAAACTAGGAACTCATTCATCCAATCTCAAATAAAACATTGTCAATGTAAAATATGATACCTACTTAATTATTACAGCAAATAAATTTAAACTGTCAATAAAGCAAAGCATCAATCCATGGCACACGTTTGGCCAACAAATAATAAAGTTCATAGCAAAATAAAATAAGTAATAGAAAATCTTCATAAACGTCTTCCACGTATCAGTTTCACCTTCCAGAACCGCAACCTTCCTGAATCATTATTCCTTAAGGCCTGCATCATAGGATGCATGAGTATTTCATAGAAATATCTAATAGGATGTAAAAACCCACCAGGAAGACAAAACATGATATGAAGATTAAGTTACTCAATAGAACAGGAATATACACTCTCTGAAAGACCAATCTGAAGGTTTACTTTACCTGAACAGAATGATCAGTCACAATAATCCCAATGCATAAATATAGGGAAAAAAATGTCAATAAGATTCTAAACAATCACAAGTGTAAGGAGAGAATGGTTAAATTACCAAAGGCTCCAGGCATCCAAAGTGCAAGGAGTTACAATTTCTGCTCGTTGAATATGCCAACCATGTGGCTACTTACCAGAACCACCCAAGAGGTTCTCCCTTCGGAACCCGGCCACACATCTAGGATGCGGAGACTGAAGACCTTCCGTAATATCAACCAGTCTAACATACGTATATTGCCTCCCTTCGGGCATAAAAAAATCGGAGATCACCACGGATCTAGCCATGGCTCGTGAGAATACTATGAATCCACCTCGGAGAGATCTTCATAAGAACTCTTAGTGGAAAAATAATTTTATATCAAACGGTGGAAAATATTTCCAGGAAGACAGAGGTCATAACACTATGAGATTTCAAGGTGACTCTCACTAGAAGGACTCACTCTTTGGAGTACAAATAGATCATCGCTCTCAATAGGATAAAGTTCCTCACAAGAACACGACTTAGATTTCCACATCTTAGACAATGGATGACTCACCACAAAGTAATAGTAAATTAACTCATAAATTAATCAACATACTTCATATCTTATCTTTGATAGGAACATCTCTAATTCTGGATTTGTACTATTGGTAATATGAAAGAATGATTTTAGAAAGGTTTGATCTCCAATTGGATACTCAAACCGACACCAAGCTGTAAATTGAAAACACGAACGACTTGACTCTTGATGATACTGACTCATTCCATAGTATTACTCTTTTGGACCCACCCTTCTTACTATAATAGTCCTTAACAAGTCTTATAATATGTATTAGTGTTAATTTGATCATATTGTTCCATATCATCAAGTGCTAACACGTATTAGTGATTTAAACCCTAATTCCAGTAAACTATTTTGTACAACACAGTCCAATTCTGACTGTCCCCACCATCAACACAGAAGGAATCTAAATATTAAATTTTTACACTAGATAGTTCTATGAGTCTAGTTTCTTACCTCACTGACAGTGTATTTTTCTAATTTTCATACATTTAGTTATGATTTTTATAATACGAACTGTCGGCACAGGAACAAACCTAGCCCAGAAGACAATACCTAATCATACTTAGTAAACTCGTGTTAATAACCCTTAATCAAGATACTATGACCTTATTAACCTCAAATACTCTCCTCCTAGGATTATTACAGACCCTTGTATGTTCTGGGATTTTAGTTATTACAATCTTTTATACACTTTTAAATTAAAAACCTGTTTTAAGACTCATCTCTCTTAATAAAGAAGATCTTAATATTATAAACACAACTCTTAATCATAGAGGACAATAAAATCAAGAATCTTTACAGAACAAAGAATGTAATTTCTGACTTCCAAACGTTCTAGAGATGTAATCACAATGATATTCCTATGAAAAACAAGCATGCAAGCAATAGAATTGAAAACTTAAGCGACACATAACAACATGCATACTCATTTGCATAAACATCAAAGAATCTCTCATAAACAAACGTTAATACCACCACTACTACTGAGATAAGATGATTAGATTCTAATATAATCATTATATGAGAGTATAGAACATATTGGTTAGGAAAATCCATCCTACCCCCTTGTCGAATGCAAATCACACGTCCATGCGCAGCTCCTTCGTTCCTCTTCAGAACGAAGCCTTCGCTCCTTCGATCGGATGAGAAATAAGGTTGAGAAAAAAATGAAAGATTGATAGAGTTAATGACAAAGAAGAAGAGAAGAGGCTAGGGTTAGGAATAGGGCGTCACAAGGCTTGGCATGCCAATAGCATGGGCCGGGCTCCTCTTTGGCTTAAATAGCCAATCTTTACTTCAATTAGGAGATCTCCCTAATCAAGATCCTTTCCTAATCCCAAATCCCAGCTACCAATTAGAAGCTCTCCTCCAATTAGGTCAAGACTTCCCAGCAAGATAACCCCTCATTAGTTAGGATTTGCAATCTTTTTTATTAAGATACTACCTTATCAAGTCCAACTCCTTTATCAACTAGGAAGTTACCAAATATAAGCAAACCAATTGGGCACCCTTCTCTTACAAGGCATCCCCCTCCTATTGGCTGGTAAAAGGCGTCTTAATTACCTCCTTTTAATTAAAATTTACTCTTCTTAAATATCTCAACCGAAATAATAACCTTCCGATCTTCCGCAGTACTTTCCTTATTTACTGCGAGTAGGTTGAATCGTATCTCTGCACCACAATTCACTCTGACTAAAGATCACATGATGCCATGTCACCCACGTTCACATGCTGCCCCTGGACCCGTGCCACATGGCTCTGCGTCCAGGTCTCTGCGTTGGCTTGAGTTCCTCACGCACGTGTCTCCGATGTCCCGCGTGCACACCACATGCTACACCATCTCACGTAGACCACGAACCACAACTCATAACCAAAATTAACTTACCAAATAAAGAATTCATATGAGTCTAACCCACTGAACACACACCCTGGAGCCTGGCCCCACTCTTGGCGTCAGGTGTTCTCAGACCTGGCATTGGGCTAATATCAGCGCGAGGTAGTACCCAATGCCAGGACCAGTCCTCGCGCCCTAGTGCCCTATCTGGTTTGGTCACGCAATTAAGCAAATCGTCTCACATTACACAAGTCAATAAGCATATCAAAGTACACAACATGACCAAAATCAAATCAGGCAGCCAAACTTTCCTATTTTAGGCCAGTTTCCTAAAATAGAAATTTTAGTCAACGTACCGATTTTCTGGGTGTTACAGGAGAAGTCCTAGTTTGAGTCATGCCTGTGTCACCTTTAAGGGTGAGAGTGAGGGTGGGACAACTTCCCCATCTCATCCGATGCACATGCTCTACTAGAGCTTAATAGCCACAGTTTATACAATTTTCCTTATCCCAGTCAAACTAAGAAGTCAGTTTCTCACCTCAGAAGGTGAGGAAATTAAATTCACAAGCTGATTGAGATGTTTTTTTTAAAAGCCAATGTTCTCGTTTTGGCAACAAAAAATCTGCTATTGGCAAGCTGATTGATCTCGTTTTGGCAACAACAGGACAAATCAACCCACAAATTCAATTCTACTAGTATGAATGCACGTACAATCCAAACTTCTTGTTATTAATGAATGAAAACAAAGAGAAAAATTTGACTGACTCAGTCAGCTACCCTTGTATCATTGTACGCTTAGAATAGATAAAGGGGAAAAGGATAAGTAACCTTTGTATACAAGTTGATCAACATAATAAAGACGCTAATAATAAATGGGGAAAGGATAATGATTTATTTTTAACTAGTTATTGATTGTTTCACACTCAGTTCTACAAGATTCTAGTTTTCGCATTCAACTGCAAATTTCATGAAAAGCACTTTCGAGAACATAAATAACTTTTCTTTTCTTTCTTATCATAAAGTTATCTTAGTATGGATCCGTGAAAAGCTGATCACCCCAGCCAATGTATCTGTAGTAAACCTTTGTTCAGCTGAGAGTAGGGATATACCAAGAGCATTTCTGTATACAACCAAGATATATTTCATACAGAACTCAGAATAGGGATATGCCAAATCTGATCAGGTGCAAATTGTTAATTCAGGAATGAAAAAAAGCATCTAAAAACCTCATACATCACATTACAGCTATCTGAATAGTGATGAATTCAAACAAAAGCTTCAAAAGACAACTTATACATTGGAAAATTGACACGTATTAAACTTATATTGTTCTCATCCATCATCCTCTAAATATAACTAACATCAAGTATGTTATCAAAAATATAAATAACATAGTGGTCCGGGTGTTATCCCTAATGTACTCTTCCACGATGGACGTTCGATTTCTTTGTTCATTAGGTATGTTGGAGGAAGGCACTCGTGGATGAACTCTTGTTGCGGTTGGATGTTTTGGCTGCTTGTTCAACCACCTGAAGTACCCACAGCTTGTCTCCCCCTACCAATATCAAATAAAGTATAAATATACAAACACATAACATAGAATTAACTCAGGCTTGTAATAACTTACATAGCAATTCTGACATTTGAAAAAAGGCCTTCCAAGGATTTCATCAGTACGAGAAACATAAAATGTCATGCGGTGGCCAAGACAATGAGGGCATGGTTCCCCCATTCTCGTGCTATTACTACTAGATGTATCCATAGATTCCAGTAAGAGAGCAACAAAAAAATTAGTCAAAGATTCTCTTCAGAAAAGAAGGGTCACCTCCAAATTGAAAGGCAGAGACAAACTAACAAAAAACATAACCATATCATGATCAGCTTTACATTGAAAACCACTCCAAATGGCAATAGTCACTATCATTTTTCTGTTTAATAGAAAACAACAAAAAAGCAAAAGAAGATAGAATGACATTACTACAATGTGATACCCACATGCATGTGGAAGTAAATTATAAATTACACAATAATCAAAAGAACCACAACAAGAAGTTTTTAAAGAGTACATAATCTACCGTATCTATCAAGTGCTGGTATAGTCAATGGCTGCAACATGAGACTATGGTTGGGGACTCAAGATCTCTATTACAGATATTACAGATAATTAAGTATTGCAGACAGACACTTCCTTGTGAGCCAGTTATAATAATCTTGAGAAGGAACCTAATTAACATAGAATGACGATTTCAGAAGATGACTTTTTCCCCAATAAAGAACTTTTCCACCGAAGTGATAGTCCTGTGCTGTATCACTTTTAGTAAGTTGCTATTTATGCAGCAAGAGTGAACCTTTTCTCTCCTAGAATGTAAACTTGAGCTACTAGTGATCTTTCATACATTCGTGTAGCATTTTTAATTGAAGAGAGCTAATAGCCTTAAATTGTCTAAGGAAAAATTGACCAAAAGTTACATATAGATAAATTACCATTTTACATCTATTCAAGACAAAAACCCTACTGCTCTTCTTAAAGTCAAGAAGTAAAACATAAATTCATAGTAAACCTTCATTAATTCTTGTAGCAATTTATATAATAAGAGAGTTACATAGTCTTACAATTGTTAAGAAAAATTATCCAAAAGTTAACCAATAAATATATTGCTACGTTACAGCAGCTATTTAAGACAAAAACCATGCAGTTCTTCTCAAAGTCAAGAAGTAATACTTAAATTCCCATGTAGCTATTTATTTAAGAAGAGAGATTATTGCCTTACGATTGTCAAGAAAAATTGTTCAAAAGTTGACGGTAGATAAATTATGATGATGCTGCTATTCCAGACAAAAAGCTTACTGCTCTTGTCAAAGTCAAGAAGGTGGGCTGCTACTGTTTTGCTTGTTGCATTTAACAAGGATTACCTGAATCAAATTATATACATGAAGCGCACAAAAGCAGCTGACAATAGCATTCCTTAAATGTAGAGTAAAAAAAAATTAACATGAAATGCATTTCTTATATGGAGAATACGTTTAAAAATGGTTCTAAAATCAATGAACTCAATGGAAGCAAAAAATCCTTCAAACTTGGAAAGAAGAATGTTGAAGTGAAAAGACTCCTTCCGGACTGTAAATAAAAAGCTTGAATGACAAGAAAACCAAGTAATTAGGAAATTTGAAACCAAGCTTAATGTTAGTGGTGGCAAAACTGACAACAATTTTATTTTATTTTCTTCTGATAAAAAGCGGAAGTGACAAGACTGTTAATGAAAGGAAAACGATATTTGTACATCAGATTTCCTACACATTTCCATACACAGCTCATGTGTATGGCAATGAGTGGGTGAACTGATCTGACCCCACATCAGTTCACCCACTCATTGCCATACACATCAGCTGTGTATGGAAATGTGTAGGAAATCTGATGTAGGGCTATCACTGTCCTTAATGAAAGTTAAATAATACACTCCGTCCCACTCTGAATCTCTTATTTTGGTTTTTGAAAGAGAACCAATTATAGTTTATTTGAAAAAGCCAAAATGGACTATTATGATGGGATGGAGATGGAAGTTTCCAATTGTTAGATGGACTGCTATCTTTCATTGTGTTGAATGCAAAAAATATCGAAGAAACAGAGAGTTTTGCATTAACTCTGCTACAGCAACTTGTTTTCAAACTATTATCTGCTGGTTTGTAGCCTTAAAACTGGTTAGCAAACCCGGCGCAACACTTCAAAACTACATAAAAAGTGGCTATATTTGCTAGTGATCATATACGTGAAATTTCTAAGATAAAAAAGAAAACTCCCAATTAAATGGAGACAGACCAACAGTTAAGGCAGAAAAAAAGGAGCTTTGATGTAGAGCGTGGAAGAAACAATCAGATTATAGTCGCTAGGAGTCAAATCGATCACCTCCAAGAAGTCACTGCTGGACGCCGACCGCCCAGAAGTGGCCAAGAAGCCGACCTTGCAAATAAACACGGCTCGAAACAGGTCGAGCTGAACCCACAAGAGGAAATGAAACAAACCCTCCCGGCGACTTACCCGACAGTGGAATGGCAAACCGGCTGATCCGACGAGCCCAAGAGTCCCGGCCAGTGGACAGGAAGAGAGAGAGCACGAAGGCTCTAATCGGCGGTGGAGGAAGGGGCCGAGAGGAGAGACGTTGGGCGAATGAGAGGGTTGGGGTAATATGTAGTTTAGGAGATCATCCTCAGCCGTCCGATCACATGGACGGTTGAGATCATTAGTATTAGGGGTAGTTTTATGCTATCTCCTTATGTTGCCGAACACACCAGAAATCTGATTTGTCCTTATGTCCAACCAAACACACATCACTTCATAACCAAAATCTTGCAACCAAACAGGCCCTTGGTTGATTTTGCTTATAGTTTGCAGTTGCAGTTCATGTTCCTCCTCTTTTTGGATAAGAATGCGAATGATTCTTGTGTGGCTTTCGGATTTGGAGTGCTTGTTATTGATTATTGTCACCTTTTCTGTCTTGTGATGGGTTTTAATTAGAGGGAATTATCCATTTAAGCTTGTTCTTTGTATTTTTTATGATGCTAATGTCTTTTAACGCTCACATTTGTACTCCCTCCGGGCACAAATTAGAAGGAATATATGCAATTGATTTTCAAAATAAACTAAGAACAAAATTAGTTCATTTTGAAAATCAATTAAAATCAATTGCATCTATTAAAAGTTCCCGGAGGGAAGTATTATTTTGCTTGAACTATGATTGAGGAAAATACCTTTAATATGTCACGGGGTTGTTTGATTAACATATTAGGTCTGGGAAAATGTCATTTTTAGTGGGAAAATGATATTTGTACACTTAATCTCTACGCCAAAACCCTACATTGGGTTTTGATCGTATATAGGATGATGGAACCCTCTTGTTGTCTTGTGGCCCAACTATATGATGGAATTCAAAGAGCAAATGGAAAACCTGAAATCAACTTGTTTTGAATTAGGAAAAAGTTTAAATGATATTGCTCTCATTTGGCTTATATGAGGCCAGTTCCAATCGTAGCCTGTTGGATCTTGATCTGATGGCTACAAGGGTGAGTGATAATTCATACCACCTACCCACTGATTTGATACCTACCGTTGGATTAGAATCTGACTGAAAAGACTATTCTCATGCCCCTTATTTGAGAACGATCTCATATAAACCAGCCTCTTTGAATTATCACGAAAACAACTACAATTCTAGCTTGAATCCACAAACTAGGCTTCGAATCCACGAAGACTTGAAACAAATTGAAACCATAGTTCAACAAAAGGGAAAAAGTAAAACAGAGCCTATGTTCTTCAGGAACTAGAGATCCAAATTTTAAGAATGAGACAATAACCGACTAAAAGAGAATACAAAAACCTGAAGCCAACTTGTATTGAAATTTCACAAAAACAACTATAAATTCTAGCTTGAATCCACTAATTAGGCTTCAAATCCATGAAGACTTGAGACAAACTGAATCAACAGTTCAACAAACAAAAGATCCAAATTTTGAGAATCAGACAATAACCCCTTAAAACCGAAAGGAAAAACCATATTTATAGCCTTCGGCGCCAAATAAGCTTCAAACGGTAACTTCTGGCTGGAATGGAGAGACATTGACCCAATTAACCTTCGTGACTTCAAATATTACATGCTACTGTAGCTGCATCACTATCCCTCTATCCAGTCAACACCCAGTGTATGGTTTTGGAGTACAGATAGGGATATCACTTTTTCTTTGCTACATGGTGTTGGGATATCACCGTACCACAGATTTTAATTTATTTATAATATTTTAAATTGAAAAAACATAGAATTTCTATGCCGAACATAATTCCTCGATATAACTTTCCTTGTAGATTTGTTGACAATCATATTGGACGTGTTTCAAATGATGCGTATGCAATAGATACTTCCATAATTTTAACTTTTGCATACACACTTTCATTACTTGGTGAAACCTACAATTGGATTACAAAGAGTACTATGGCTTGTTTCATGTATCAATGGATGTGGCGAGTACGGATTTGCATATTAATTTTGTGAGAATTTAGATCCTTGGTGGCATCTTGGATTTTCTTTTTGCTTTTTGAAATGAGAAAAAATATTAAAAAATTATTGTCCTTTTCTTTAGGTTTAAAGAGTGAAATATCTTGGTGCTATATGAAGGTAAATATCTATGGACCATAGATCATGGCCAGATTTTTTGAGTTCCCCATTGCTGACTTCCAGTTATATATATAGAGCAGCACAAGGGCTTTACAGTCACACGAATTCGGTTGCATGACGGGCTCTAAATGAGGGGCTGGCATGAGCCCCTAGCCTTCTTGTTTTTTTTTTTACGTAGAAAGCTTACATGAGACTATGCTCTGCTATAATGTACCATTGTCTTTTTGTGCCTTATGGTGGGTTGTAATTTGACAAATTGATTAATTAAGCCATTCATTCTTTTTCTTGTTTTGATGATGTCCCAGTTTTACATGTCTCTTGAGGCCCACCATTTCTGTGTTTGCGTAGTTTTACTTGTGAGCCATGATTGATGAAAATGCCTTTTAATTTGTCACGGGCTTCATTATTGAACATGTTAAGTCTGAAAATGTCGTTTTTAGTCTCAAAACAGAGTTCAAATCATTTTGTTTTATACCTTTCCAGATGTTGAATAACTATCCAAATGGAAAAAGACATAAAATTGCTATACCCAACATAAATCATCGAGATATCCCACTGAAATGGTGAAATTCATTTAGATGTGCTTCAAAAATGCATATATTTCCATGATCAGATTTTACATACACAATGGGATAACGTTTATTTTAAACATAAGCACATGATAAAGTTAAAGATTGTGATGGATGCGACCAAAATACTTCCTATTGGGTTTGAGCTCATTTCTGCAACGCATAAAAATTGAGGAGAGTGATTACTTGGAATATAAAGTATTTTTGAATTCGAACGGTAACATGATTATTAATGATCTGATCTGCCTAAATTGTGGAGAGTGATTATTAATTATCTGCAGAACTTGTCGCCCTCGCCATGGATTGTGGAAATGACACTCCAGGAGTCAATAAAGAAGATGTTGCTCTTTCCAGAGAACAGACTAAGGTTTGCATTCCTTTCTAACAGGTAAGAGATGTCTGGTACACCTATATTCCTTTTGACTCCTCCCTAATTATACTTTAGTCAAAGGATGAGTGGTTTAATCCAGCCCACACCCCATACACTAACGGGGAGATCCACCTTTTAAAAATATACGGATGGTGGTTGTCCACCGACCGTGTTGGGGTTGGGCTGGCTAAAAGGTGGATGGTGAACAACTCATTCCTTAACATATTTTGTACTGGGATTTCATACAGAGGAATGAGGTGATGAGAATGGGATTCACATTGCATTAACATATTTTGCTTTTCCATATTTGCATAAAATATTTAGTTTTCTGCCATATGAAGATGCAGCGCAACCAAGAAGGGAGACCTAGGAAGCACCGATATGGATACGGCGATACGATACGATACGATAAGGGTACGGCAATACGGCAATTTTTAAAAAGTCCCGATACGATACTTTTGTGTCGGGGCTACGTTTGTCGGGGATACGTTTGTTACAAAATTATTTTTTATATTTTTAAGACATATTTTAAGTTGGTCCTTAGTGTCAAAAGTCAATAAACATAGTAAATAAATTTTATAAAAGAAAAATACATAAGAAATCAGAAAGCTAGCACTTTGGCTCATCATTTTCCAACATTTTGATGAACAAAACAAATTACAAACAACATAATTACCATTTCATCAATAATTTGAGCAGGTATGATAAAAATAATACTAGATTAAAAATAAACCCAGAAAACACAGCAGCAATCAGAAAGCCAACTCCCTATTTTCCATCACAGTCCGAAAATTAAACATATATTTACCAAATCAATCACACAATCAACCTGCATTGATGCAATAACCACAAACCAACAAGCTCGAATAAATCTAATACCTCCGGTCAAAAGAATCATCAGCAGAACATCCCAATGCAACCACCCCAAAATAAATTATATTTTTGAAAATAGGCATAATGAGGAATAAAGATTTTATATAAAATAATTATCCAAAAAAAAATTCATATAAAACGTATCGGCCCCGTATCCGATACGTATCGGAATTTAAAAAAAAAATTTAAAAGACACGCCACCGATACGCAGCCAGCCGTATCTGTGGCGTATCCGTATCATACGGATACGGATATGTGAGCCAAAACCCCGTATCAGTGCTTCCTAGAGGGAGACCAATAGCGAAAAAAATGGATCCACATGTCCATTCATGCAGACCAAGTTGTCACAGTGGAAGGGAAAATCCAACTCCAAAGAGTCGGGTAATCTTTCTTCTTTTTTTATCTCTATCATTTTTGGAGAATATTTGTCATCATAATTTCTTCCAACCACAGGTTCAGATAGCAAATACGTTATCAATGACTTTCATTCATATAAACTAGTGTTGAGCTTTTTTGTTGCGTCTCTCTTGGCTAGAAGAGAGCTTTTGGCACCTGTCGCACTTAAGTTCTCTATATGTCCATGAAATGGTTTTCTTTCACATAGAAGTGACTAGGTATTTTCTTAGTCTCATATATCCCATTCTATAAGAATTTTGGAAAAGCATATGTTAGATATTTATCAAATGTGGTTCTTCTGGTCTTTGTACTGCTTGACACAACTTTCAGTTATGATCTGCATTCTATAAGCTGTCAGTTTATAAATGTTATTGTTGATTGCCATAGATCACATAGTAATTAAGTAGGATCATAATTGCAGATCTGGAATTAACTTAGAGGCATGACTTTTTTGGGCCGTATGCAAGTTTCTTTGCTGATAGTCAGAAGAGCATGTTTTTCAATGCCAAAATAATTCCATTAATACATATCAATGGTATGATCCAAATGGTTTTGCATTATAGTTCCATGACATTACTTAAGTTTACTTAATATTCAGGTTGAACAACTGTCATGTTCTTCTTCAGGTTTATTTATTTGATCAAATTTTACAGTGCATATAGATAACTGTTTTTCGGCTAAATTATAGTTATACACCCTTTCTTAGTAAATAGTAGATGGATGAAATTAAAGATTTTGACGTCTTTATAGATTTATAGACAATCCTATACTATTCAGGTGTAATCTTACAGTGAATTTCCTTTCAGTTATACCTTTTTGGTAAACTACTCGTATTGCAATTTATGTTCTCAAAAAAAGAGTGAAATATCGATCTTTGTAAGTTCCGGAGCTTCTTGTAAGTTTCTTGCTACGAGTATTGGAACTGCAAAAGGAAAATAGCACAGTTTTAGTTTCAGATTAGACCTTTTTGATCCACACTACCTATTAGGTATATGGCTGATTAGACAAGTAGCAAAAATCTATTATCACAATTGGAAGACTAAGATCATGGTTGCTTGAATTTATGTGTTTTCCTATTTCATGCAGGTTGGAGCCACCCGGGGCAACCATTGCGGCTGCTGGATATTATGAACATAGAACAGTAAGTTGGTCAGTGTATAGAAATACAGAGAAGGGAAAATAACTTATGAAACTGTGAATTTATGGCGAACCTCAGTTTTATTGTTGTGTAAACAAGTACAATTTTTTCATATGCCTATTTTTTACTCCCACGTCTAGAAATAGGTGTAACATTTGGTTTTCCGAACTGAATTCATATTGAAAGCCGAAGGTTACTACGAATTCCGGCTAGTCAGTACTTTGGTAATGCGTTCCTTCATACGAATGATCGTGCAAATTGTAAATATACAGATTATGAATGCTTTCACAAAATTTACTAGTAATGATAAGTGTTTGGGCCTTAACAAAATCCTGAATGGAGGTGTAAGATTTATGTCGCCGACCCCAAATAGTTGGAAAAATGCGCTACATGATTATAGTTATGATTATGAGATACATCAACTGTTTGTGCTAAAGATTGTACTTCTCCACTTTTCTACTCCACTTATGTGGCAACAAACCACAAAGTGGACCCATGTTGTGACGGGTTGACGTGCCAATCAACATGGGCCAGCATGGAGTAGTAATATCATTACCGACATGCAATCACTTTCCACCTGGAGCTGAAGGGTTTGACATCAGAATCCTGCAAGAGTTTGTTGACAGAGAAGCATTACGATGGACAAATACTCTTATTGGATATGACATGGGAAAGCGTCCATCCTTTGTGTGGTTCAAAGATTATGTTTCCAAGATTTAGAAGCCGACTGGGTCGTTCGACATGCAATCCCTGGCGGGCGGGTTCTTTATGTTCAAATTCACTTCCTCGGAGGATTGCGAGCGAATCCTGAATTCCATGTGGACCGTCGGTGGAAGGCCCCTAATCCTGCGTAAATGACACCCAGACAATCGGGTGAAATCGGTCCCGATTTGGGTACGCTTTCCGGACCTTCCACCTCAATACTTTGCAAAGGAAAGCTTGATCATGGTGTCCAGTCTTGTGGGACACCCACTATTCTCTTACAGAGCTACAACTGCACGATCCCGACTAGAATACGCGAGAGCCTACATTGAAATCGATTTGTATTTCAAGTTTCCTTCCATTGTCCATGTTGCCACTGGTGACGGGTCCTTCTTTCCACAGCCTGTGGAGTATGAATGGAAGCTACGCATATACTCCAAATGTAAGTGTTTTGATCACACCACCAACACTTATAAATCAAAAGAAGTTTGGATCGAGACACTTCATTGCCCAACACTGGCTGCTGAAGTCGGCGAAAATTCCAAAGTTTTGACGGTTACAGAGGATGTTATGGCACAGGCACCGCTAAGCCCGTCACAGCGAACCCTACTACCCATTTGGTCACAAGTGATGGGATTAAGGCGAAACTGAATCTAGGATTGGAGCCCTCCAAGCCCTCCCTTGAGACCAACCTTTTGACAGACATTCAATCCGGAGACATGAGGTCAGTACTAAGGAACTTACCATCTTTGATTGGACAGGTACCTTATATAGTCTTGGGAAAGCATGTAAGGGCGCATGATGGCTCACCCCTATACCTCTCCACCACCCCTCCTACTACATTGGATGTGCTTGCGAACGGAGGCCTAAAACAGCTCGACCAACCCCTATTGTCCTAATCACCCATGGAAGCCTCTGGGGGCGCTCTATCGTAAGCTCAACGCACGCAGGACTGGAATGCCCCTGGAAATATGGGGGTAAAACCCCTATCTAAGCTAGCACAGGAACAGGCTGAGCATTCATCAAACCCCTTCCATCCAATACAGGATAGTGATGGGTCGACTTCCAGGCCTCGTTTCATTGTCGACTACAGCAAGGAGGACCCAACCAGCCCGAGTGGTGGACCAAAACAAAACTACCAAGCAACAGAAGGTGAAAAATAAAGTGGGGGTGTCTACCCCCAATCCCCAGTAAATGTCCATCTGCAGCTGGAATATCCCTGGTTTGGGCCACGAAAGTAAGAGGTCAGTGGTGCTAGACCTTGTCAAAGATGAAGATGAGTTCCTGTTGGCACTATGTGAAACCAAAATAAAGAAAAGATAGGTTTATCGAATTAGCAAAAAAGTTATTGCGGACAGGGAATCTTCTAATAATCTGAATTCCGACGAATCGGGAAGGATCCTGGTTCTCTGGAATCCTAATGTTGCTACTGTTTATAAGGTGCATGAGACATCTCAGACGCTTTATTGCTTTGTCACGTGCTCCTCAGGTGAGCGAAAGAAGTTGTGGGCCACCCTTTGTAATTCCAACAATACAATAAACGGTCCTTGGATAGTGATGGGTGACTTCAATGCTATTCATCATGAGTCAGAAAGAATGGGAAGAGGCACTGCGCCCCAAGCTTACCTTAGAGCTTTCAATGATTATATCTTACAGGCTGGTTTACATGAAATTCTCTCCTCTCTATCCTTCACATTGAGCAATAATCAATCGGGTAACAACCTTACTCTTTGTTGAATTGATAGAGCTTTCGCTAACCCTGAGAGGTTCATTAGATGCCCCACCTCTAGAATCCACTGTCCTCCTCCAGGCATATCGAATCACAATCCTATCGTTTTCAGAATGCATCAACCCTTTACAAAAGGTCCAAAACCATTTAAGTTTTTTGACATATGGAAGCAAGATGCAAGCATACGAGAGGTTATCTCCAAAGTTTGGGAGATGCCCATTCAAGGTCAGCCCCTGTTCATAATTTATAAAAAATTGCAGGCATGTAAAGGCTCTCAAAATGTGGAATAGATCGAGGATGTCAATGCAAGATATAGAGCAACAGTTCTTGAACTCCAAGCCTTACAAACTGCACTGCAAAATCAGCCCTTTGATGATGATTTGATGACCGTCAACTCGGCGTGACAAAAAATATGTGAAGAGGATGGAATTAGAGAACAATTCTACAGGCAAAAATCAAGAATTAAGTGGCTCCAAGAGGGAGACAGATGCTCTAAGATTTTCCATGCCTCTGTCGCTTCTCACAGTGTTCGGAACGCCATTCATGAGATATTTGATGATTTAGGCACTCAGCTGGAATCTCTTCAGGAAATAGGAGTCAAAACAGAGTTGTTTTACAAGAAGCTATTCACTCCTACCACAACAACTTCTCAGGTACCACTCCCCTTTTCTCGGTCACTAACTCTGGACCAAGCTGCTTTATTGTCTAGTGATGTAGGTGATGATGAGATCAGATAGGCTGTATTCCAGGCGCCCAATGGAAAAGCTCCAGGTCCGAATGGCTTTTAAAAAGAATTCTTTACTCACTTTTAGGATATCATTGGCCCGGACTTCCTACTGGCAGTGCGAGACTTCTTTACGAGAAAGTACATGCTCAGGGCCATAAACCATACATTTCTAACTCATCCCTAAAAAGGTAAATTCAAAGAAGTTTGAGAAATTTAGACCGATTGCCTTCTACAACTTCATCTACAAAACCATCTCGAAAATTATGGCAAACAGGTTGGCTTTAATGCCCCGTAATCTTATTAGCCTCAATCTGTCGGCCTTTTAAATGAGAGAATAATTGGTGAGAACATCTTGCTTGCCCCTGATCTCGTCCGTAATATGCATCGTCACAGGGGTTAGAATTGGCTCTGTGTAAAAGTTGACTTGAGGAAAGCTTATGATAAGGTGAAATAGGATTACATCTTCCATGTCCTGAAGGCTCTTGGTTTCGATAATAAATGGATTCACTGGACCCGGCAGTGTATATGTAGCCCCACTTTCAGTGTCTTGATTAATGGGTCGAACTATGGACAATTTTCTAGTGTAAGTGGCCTTCGGCAAAGTTGCCCGTTATCACCTCTCTTTTTCTTATTATGTATGGAAGGACTATCAACTATGTTAAACCAAGCCTCAACGAACGGCAATCTCAAGGCACCAAACATTGAGGAAGGAATTCTTATCTCCCATCTTCTTTTTGCTGGCGATGTTCTCTTGTTCTCTATGGAGGATGTATAATCGGCAATGTGCATTCGAGACATTCTTTTAGTTTTTACAGATATGTCGGGCCTCCAAAAAAACATTAGCAAGAGCTCCATCTTCTTCTCTGCATGGTGTGCCAGAACAAGTCAACCATTCTAGAAATGCTCGGCTTCGAAGAAGGGTGTTTTCCGATCACTTATTTAAGTATGCCTCTATCCTCAAAGCGTATCTCTTATTCAGCCTGCAAACCTCTTCTTGACAGGATCTCTTGCCGTGTCAATGGGTGAAAAACTGCACTCCTATCATATGCTGGGAGATTACAATTGATCAAATCAGTTATTGGTGAATTGAATGTCTACTGGACATCCTGCTTTAAACTTCCAAAAAAAGTATGCCACAAGGTGGAGAGCATCATGGCCACTTTCCTATGGAAAGGTACTACCCAATCCAATAGATTTCACAATATTTCTTGGTGAAAGTTTTGTTGTCCTATAAAAGGAGGTTTTGGGATCAGACACATCCAAGATATCAATAATACAAATCTTGCCAAACACTTTTTGGAGATGTGTTACCTATAAAAAGTCTCTCTGGTGTCTATGGGTCCATAGGGTGTATCTTAGCACTAACTCCATTTGGACGGCTAGAGCTCACAATTGTTCCTATGTTTGGCAATCTATTCTTCAATTGCAAACCTTCGTGCATGAAAGATGTGTTTTCAACATTGGAAATTGGTGCACAATACGGATGTGGTTGGACCCATGGAGTGGCCCGTTAACTCTTGCCCGGAAATTTGGCAACATAACCGTCCTGAAGTTGAGAGGTAACACAAATGAATCAATTAAGGATTATCTTAATTCTGGCAAACTCCAAAATGAACAACTACTCTCAAAAAAATGTGATCTTGCTAAGATGAAAATCCGATAGAAACTGTTGGTGCTTACTAATTCGGAGGATTCATATGGGTGGCTTAATCAATCTGGAAAATTTACATTTAAGAGTGCCTGGGATGCAAATAGAGCAAAATTTAGAAATGTGCTATGATATGACCTCATATGGTTCAAAGATCGGTTGAACCGCTACTCCTTTTGCGCCTGAATGGCACTCAACGAAGAGCTACTCACCTTAGATAATCTGAAAAGAAGAGGGATCTCTTTAGTAAACATGTGTGTTCTATGCAGGAAAAGTGAAGAATCAATCAGGCATCTAATGTTTCAATGCATATATGCTAAGGTGATTGATCTACACATGAATTATGCATTTCATAAGCCCTTTAACTTATATTTATGTTAGTGTTTAATTATATTTAGTGATACTTTAATTTAATTTTTGATTTTTGCAGGGAAATAAGAGTAAGCTGCAAAAGTGGTGAAATGTGATTCAATGGTTGAATCTTCATAACTTCATGTGCATATTTTTATTGGACTGATTCAAGTTTCATGTTAAAATTCAAGAAGTCAGCTTTCCAACGCCGTTGACCACGTGCAATTCGGAGTTCGGAGCAAAAAGTTATGACCATTTAAAGATTTTTATGTAAAAAGATGAACAATGCAATATTCCTACGTAAGTGCAATATTCATCATACAATTGGGTGGGGGGGGTACTCTACGGAATTAGATTGGCTAACTCAATTGGTCAGAAATAACAAATACACAAGGCATATAATCAGGGGCGGAGCCAGGAATTTCGACTAGGGGGGCAAAAAAATTACCTCTAAAATTTGCCAACATTCTTCTTCGCCTCAACCTTTTTTTTTTGTAAAACCCCTAATTCTTTCACTTTTGAAAATATAATTTTCTTATCAGATCAATAGTGAAAATTAGCACTATAGAATAATCAAAATATTGTTTCACAGATGGGGAGACTACAGGCAACAACAGCAAGAAAACTATTTTTCCTTATCAAAGTACCGTGACCAAATTACATATTCTCCCCTCTGGCCCATGTTAATAGTCTGCATTAGAAAGCCAAAATGCATAAAATAAACTTGATTTTGGTTTTATAATGCAAACAAGTAATATAGGACAGAGAAGTAAAAGTAGCCTAACCATCCAAAGCCAAGATTCCTACTAGTATTAAACTGGTTTTCACTGGGAAATGGGCAATCCTTCTGCGGCCATGTAAGAAAAACCCAAATATGAAACATTGAGGGGCATAGTTATATAGGACATTTACACAGTTGCCTAATAAAAACCCAGTCCTTCCAGGGGCATTTGCCCCAGCTTGTCCTCCCCCCCCCCCCCCAGTCTCTGCCAGTGTATATAATCCAAGCTGGTTTCACAAGCTTTGTTACTATGATACGGGAGGAGAGGAACAGGCGAATCTTCGAAAATAAAAAACTTGAGACATATAAATTGGGCTAAAACCTCATCCACATAGCAAATGAGATCCGTAATGCCTCTAACTCAAGGATATTTGCCTCACACATTGCCCTTTCTTGCACACCTTTTGGGATGAGCGAAACCCTTGAACGAAGAGACCATTGGGACCTAGAGATCTAGTGGGGTCGGAAGCCTTTGGTCCCGTATTTTGACAATTGCAGTTTTGGGCGATCGATCCCGTATATAACTTCTAAAATGAGTGATACTTGTACACGTTAGAATCCACAAGCACATGGCACCAGAATTTTTAAAATTAGGCAATTATGAAAGGGGAAACACAAGCTACCTCATTTTCTTGGGAATTATCCCTCGAATCATGCATCCAAAAATAATGGGGTTAGTGATGATCTATTGTAAACATTCTATCATCGTAATTAGGAACGCCAAGGCAACAAGTACATCGAAACTTCATGCAATCTACAACATGTAAGAAAAACATTATTGTGTCATCATTGTCTCAAAAATTCAAATGTATTTATAAAAATCACCAAGTAACACAAGAATAAACACCGACCTCCAAAAGACATGTGATCTCAAACCCAGTTATATCATCTAGAAAGAAAAACCTGCACACATCAGACATGAAAAACTGTATTATAAGACTGCCAAAATTGGACTAATGCCAAACTATTCTCATGCCTATAATATTTCCAATTACAAATCTATTTTTCAAATTTATAGGATCATGGATGAGGAAGCTTCTTAAGGGGCCTTTTGGGGCATGATTATAAGCAAATATCCACAGTGTATTTTTCAGATCTACTGTAGCATCCATGTTTTTTTCATATCTAGCGTGAAACACGACCTGATATGTTTCAGCTGGATATGGAAAAAACATGGATGCTATAGTGTAGCAAATCATCCAGAGTGGATGTTTTGCATTTAATCACGCCCCAACGGCCCCTAAATAACCAAGGATTTTGTAAGTGCCTATCTAGTAGCCAAAGGTTTAAATACTTCTACATAAGTATAAATGAAGTTACTCATAAAGTTAATGCTACAACAGTGGCTGGTACATTCAGAAGTAACATCTTGAAATAGTCTAGTCAACAGACAAATCGCTGTAAACCTGTAACATTAAAAATGTGGAGGACTTTGATGCCAGACATATTTAGACAAAGTATCAGCTGATTCAGATCAGACCATGAACTGGAAGTTCTGATACAGAAGGCAGAACTATTTGAAGAGAGTAAAGAACTTGTTGGGATATTTCATACAGAGAAGGGAAAAAAATTAGTTGGTGTATAACATGTATATAGGATATATACCTTTCTGCTCCTCAGACTGCATCTCGGACCGCCTTGTACAATGCTGCTTCCTTCTCTCCAAAGTTCAATAGAAAATTTTAGAACCCAAATTATGAATATAAACTTCATATTCTTGTCAGTGAAGTAGTGAAAAATAATACCTTGCAATAGTAAAAAAATTAACTTGCAATACTTGTGAAGAATCCAAAATCTCAAATTTGGGAATGAGACTTAATTTTACTTTCAGTTCCAGTTTTAGCTCGTCATACTCTGCATCTGTCATAATGGGTTTTCCAGACACATATGCCATGGAAGCTTCCTAAAACTTCTGCTCATCCAAGCCTGACAACAAGATCAAGGCATAAAGTCATGCAACTTTTGTCTAAAAATTTCTAACAACACATATAATCAGCCGAAACTTAAAGAAGCAATTTGATAAGAATTTTCCATAACTAGACATACTCAACATGACAACGCTGCTCCCTTCCCACATTAGTTCTTCCTTCAGATTATGAAATTCTTCATTGCTCATGATTGTCGTACCATCATAGTAAAATGGCTGTTATATGCAAAACATATATAAACTCACAAACCGATATCACAGCATTTCTCACCAATTCCATGACAGATCGATCAAATCTCGCAAAAGAAAGAAGAGGAATAAGACGAACCTGAAACTGCACCTCGGTTGCCTGCCCTGCCCTGCTGAGATTGGATCTGGTGAGAGTCGAGTCGGGATCCCTCCTCTCAGAGACTACCTTCTGACTTGCGCCGGCTCAGGTCTTCTCCTTCCCTGAGACTCTGACCATGGCGTGCCGGCTCAGGGAAAGTGCCCCTTCAACTGCCGACAAATAAATCGAAGTTCCCGAGCAAGATTGACAAAGTTCCCATGGAGATCATGGGGGGACTTCACTTAGCTACAAAAATGGCACAAACTAGGGTTTTTTCCAACCAAAAAAACCCAAAATTTTTTTGGGAAGCTAGGGTTTCGCAGCTGCGTCTCCCTTGGGAAGCTGGCGATTCTGAAATCCCTGCCTGGTGATGGGAAAATGGGAGAAAAATGGGGCGGAATTTCCCGCTCCGCTGCTGGAAACTGGAAAGAACAAACCCACTTCCCCCTCAGGCCCGACTCCTTTTTTTTAAAAAAAAAAAAAAGAATGGTCTCGCCGATATATCGCCTGAAACTCGATATATCGGTTCTATTTCAGCGAAATATCGGTGATTTTTTAAGAAAACCCATAAACCAATATTAGGCCGTCTTATTTTCTCGCTGAATGACCGGTACGATATATCGCCGAAACAACATTCCATGATCAGAGTGCTATGATTGATGAAAATATCTTTTAATATGTCGAGGGAATGTTTGACACACTTATTAGGTCCGGAAAAATGTCATTTCTAGTTGGAAATGATATTTAAATGCTAAATCTGTACTCCAAAGCCCTACACTTTGGGTTTGATTGGATAGAGGAAAGTGGGATCCCCCCGTTGTTATGTGGCCCCACTTACCCTTTGTCCAATCAACATCCAGTTTTTGGTTTTGGAGTATAGATTTTGTCACGCCCCAAATTTCTAGACCTCGATTAGAGCACAGAAGCCACCAATCAGAAACTGTCATGAGGTCCGAAATCTGGGACGCGACCGAATACTCGATCTATCACAATTCTAAAATACAAACTTGGAATGCACAGGATCAACAAAACGACTGAACAATATCTAAAATATTCAACCTTTAAATAATATTAAAGTAACTACTTAATTTATTACAGCAGTTTAAACATATTAATAAAATCTTGGCACGCAGGCCAACAGGTTCACAAAGATATCCATAACAAAAACATAATCAGAATTTAAACTCTATGTTGCAACCGTCCAAAGTATTTCAACGAGGATACCTGTTCAGTTTTTCTCCCTCTTGATTCCTGCATCAAAGGATGCATAAGTATTCCAAAGAAAATATCCACTAGGATGCCAGGAAAACCCACAAGGAAAGAATATAAACGGAACTGACATCACAATATAAAGGGTAAAACCAAGTTTAACAATATCAGGAGTCACAAATATTGAGTTTACTTACCTGAATACTGATCATACTCATAGACCATTACTGCTCAAGATGATGATAAAATGATCATTAAAAGCTCCAAACGTGCATCGCGTAAGGAGGTGACAATAACGAATACAGGCTCCAACATCCACAGTGTAGGAGTCAATAATTTCTGCTCTCAGCTCAGTCCACTTCGCCTATGGACTTCTATATCAGAACATCCTAAAGGTTCTTTAGAGGAACCTGGCCATGCGTCTAGGGATGCTGCCCCATTGCTGCTTACGGACACAAAGGGCGGAAGCTACAAGACCTTCCGTAATGTCTTGTAATCTAAGTACGTGCGTTTGCCTTCATCAGCTGAACTACAAAGGTTCAATAAATAATCTGAGATCACAAAGGATCTAGCAATGGCTCGTGAGCATACTACGATTTCACTCGGAGAGTGTCCATCAATAACACTTAGTGGAGAAACAATTTACGTCGAACTGAATTAATTTAAAAATGACAGGAGCTCTCTCATCTAGAGACTGAAAGTGCTCTTTAGTCCTAGAAGGGGGGTGAATAGGACACCCATTTAAAAACTCTCACTCTATTTTACTAACAGATAATGTTAACTTAAATAATCATTCAATACAACATTCTCTTATTAACAAGTAATTGGAAACGCATAAGTGAGAGAGACTTAAGAGGTGTGAAATGTGTGTATGTATGTGTGTGTGTGTTTGTGTCACAATATGCAAGAAGAGCAAACACAAGCAATCACGCAAAGATTTATAGTGGTTCGCCGCCAAGCAACTTGCTTTAACGGGTACGTTTACTCTTGGAGCACCTAATCCAAGGAACCTCCGACATCCACAAAGTGAGGGTTTTTAGTTCATCCACAACTTCTTACAAAGGTTTTCTTGTTTCACCTATAACCAGAGATTTTCATGGTTAATCTCAAACTAAGGGTTTTACTCAGAGGCTTACCCCAAACCAAGGACTTAATGGTATGTCCCAACCAAAGGTTTTACGCGGAGGTTTACCCCAAACCACCGAATTTTATGGTTTATACTGAACCAAGGGTTTTAAGCAAAGACTAACCCCAAACCACTCACAGTGAGTGTACTCCCACTCACTACGGGTTATAAGAATACGTCTCTCTCACACGTGTGTCTAAACCCTACGGATTACTATACTCAACCAAGTATAGAGAGAGGATAAGAGTATTACTCTAATCAAGAGGATAAGTAAGAGTACGTACTCTTGTCGGGAGGATGTTAGATATCCTACTCGGTTTGCTCAACTAGTATTGAGCTAAATGGCCTTCCATTGTCCACCCTTGGATTCAACTAATGATGCTCCAAAATTGTAGAGGCTTTTTGGACAAAGGATTGGTTTCTCTAAGAATTTTTCTATGGGATTAAGTGAAACCATGGTCAAAGATACTTTGAATTACTCTTAAGGGTCAATGGTATGAACCCATCGAATCACTAATGAGGGACCAAAGAGTAGATCAAAGTAACCAAGACCTTTGTGATGATTTGGAAGTATTTGGTTCAAGGTCAAGTGGGGGCTTTGGTTTCTAAAGGGTGATTCTATATGCTCTAAGAAACCATGATCCAAGATTACTCGAATCTCTTCCTAAGATCTTATAGCATGATCTTGAACCCCTTTCAAAGAAAAGAGAGGAAGAATAATCAAGAGCATCAAGGCTCTAGAGAACTTAAATATCTTCCAAAGATCTCATAACAAGATCTTGAACCCCTTTCAAAGAAAGAAGATGAAGAATAATCAAGAACACTCAAAGTTTTGGATGATTTGCAAAGAATAAGGCCAAGAGGTTTTTGAGGAGATGGTTTGCCCATCTTTTCCTCTCCAAGAGATGGGTATTTATAGAGGGAAAGGGAAGTGTGTATCAACCTATCCTTGGGAGGATTTGAGGAATCCTCCCACCCAATCTACCCACCCATAGAAGGATACATGTCATATCCTCCCATCCATGGTTGGATACACCTCATATCCACCCACCCACTTCATATGAGTGGTTCTCTTATATGGGTTGGGTCATATTAACCCATTTGTGGGTGGTTCCTTTATTCCATGAACCCATTTCTCAAATGGGCTTTTTCTATGTATCTTTTCCTAAGGATCTTAGGTGAACTTTGGAAGAAGCTTTGGATCACTTTGGTTAGTGTGTTTTTCTTGGAATATTTTGAACCCAACAAATTTAATCTAAAAGCTATGGGCCTAGAGGTCAACTATGGGTGATCTAATAGTTGTGAGTTGATCCTCTAGAAAATATGCACTCCTCTTGTATGTCTTCATGTTGGGCCTTCAATAGGTTGCTTTTAAGTAGTGTCTTGGCCATGGGCTTTGTGGTGTGCTCCCACATTGTCTTGGGCTTTTAGAATCTTCATTTTCCTTGAGATTCCTTGAGCTTCACCTTGGTAGCTTCATCTTGTGGTGGCTTCCTCTTCAAGATCCACTTTGTGTTGGCTTCATCTTAAGATTGTCTCCTCTCAATCTCTTCATATAGCCCAATTTGTTAATATACCCCAATTTGTACATATAACTCATTTTTCCTCTCACATACCCCATACATTTTTGTACAATAAATTGACATATATTAAGAGACAAAATCACACTCCCAAATTTTTCCCTAACAGAGACTCATACTATTATCTTTCTGTAATTGACTCACAGAGGAGTATTATAGCAATCTCATTGACCCAATCTGGATAGACTCACATCGGAGTACTCAAATAAATCTATTGATCAAACATTGGAGGACTCAAACTGATACTCCTCAAAAGACTGAAACACTGAGAATGTTCACCGTACCTAGCCCTAGATAAGACAATCCCCAGGAACACTGACACAAGATCCACATGTTCGAAAGTAAATCAGGTAATAGGATACAATGTTTTGAACTTTAACCGGAAACTCTTCGAACTTGAAATTGTTCATGAACTCTTGATACTTCAGACATTCAATTCCAGACAGGAGGACTCAGCTCCACGACCCTTACTCATGATATAATATTACTGTAATTAGTACCATCTCAGTCTTTACTGTATGATATATGGTTATTAATACCATAGTTACCCATATCTGGAAGTTTGAGTAGTTATTAGGGTTTTAATATCAAAAGGTGCCTTTCAATTTATAACTGGTATGATTCTTTACTGTACGAGATAGTCTTGTTTGCACCTTAAAAAAAAAAGTGCTATTCTTTTTTGGAAATCATGATGGTTTGCTAAATTCAATTTATTTTGTTTGCTTCAAACTTGTCCACGTTTGAGTGGTGAAAGTAAAGCAGAAGTTTTTCAATACTTTGCCATTCTCTACCATCCGACATCACTTTACACTAACATGACCAACTTTTCTATGTTCATAATATACAGCAGCCGCAAGGGTTGCTCTGGGTGGCTCCAACCTGCATGAAATAGGAAAACACATAAATTCAAGTAACCATGATGTTAGTCATCCAATTGTGATAATGGATTTTTGCTACTTGTCTAATCAGCCATACACCTAATAGGTAGTTGGATCAAAATGGTCTCATCTGAAACTAAAACTGTGCTACTTTTCTTTTGCAGTTCTAACACTCGTAGCAAGAAACTTACAAGAAGCTCCACAACATACAAAGATCGATTCTATATATTTCACTCTTTTTTTGAGAACATAAATTGATATTACTGAGTACTTCACCAAAAAGGTATAACTGAAAGGAAATTCACTGTAGGATTACACCTGAATAGTATAGGATTATCTATAAATCTATAAAGACGTCAAAATCTTTAATTTCATGCATCTACTAGTTACTAAGAAAGGGAGGAGTATAACTATAATTTAGTCGAAAAACAGTTATCTATATGCACCGCAAAAAATTAATCAAATAAATAAACATGAATAAGAACATGACATTTGTTCGATGTGAATATTCAGTAAAATTAAGTAATGTCATGGAATTATAATGCAAAATCATTTGGATCATACCATTGATATGTATTAATGGAATTATTTTGGGATAGAAAAACATGCTCTTCTGACTAATAGAATTAGTTAATTGTTTACACCCAGTGTTCTTTAGCCTTATCAGCAAAGAAACTTGCATACGGCCCAAAAAAAGTCATGCTTCTAACTTAATTCCAGATCTGCAATAATAATCCTACATAACTACTACCGTGATATATGGCAATCAACAATAACATTTATAAACAGACAACTTATAGACTGCAGATCATAATGAATGTTGTGCCTAGCATTACAATAGACCAGAAGAACCATATTTGATAAATATCTAACATCTGCTTTTCCAAAATTCTTATAGAATGGGATATATGAGACTAAGAAAATACCTAATCACTTCTATGTGAAAGAAAACCATTTCATTGACATCTAGAGAACTTAAGTGCGACTGGTGCCAAAAGCTCTCTTCTAGCCAAGAAAGACGCAACAAAAAAGCTAAACACTAGTTTATATGAATGAAAGTCATCGATAACATATTTGCTATCTGAACCTGTGGTTGGAAGAAATTATGATGACAAATATTCTCCAAGAATGATAGAGATCAAAAAAGAAGAAAGATTACCCGACCCTTTGGAGTTGTATTTTCCCTTCCACTGTGACAACTTGGTCCGCTTGAATGGACATGTGGATCCATTTTTTTCGCTATTGGGCTCCCTTCTTGGTCGCAGTCTGCATATGGCAGAAAACTAAATATGTTATGCAAATGTGGAAAAACAAAATATGTTAATGCAATGTGAATCCCATTCTGTTCACCTCATTCTCCTGTATGACAAAAAAGGACGACACACGTTTTAGCCAGCCCAACACCAACACGGTCGGTGGACATCCACCATCCGTGTATTTTTAGAAGGGGGATCTCCACCGTCAGTGTATGGGGGGTGCGGGCTGGCTAAGCCTGGGGGTTGTGAACTACTCATCCTTTGACTAATGTATAATTAGGACGGAGTCAAAAGGAATATAGGTGTACCATACATCTCTCATTTGTTAGAAAGGAATACTATTAAGGGAACTAAATCCCAATCCGAGATTCTCTGTAATATTCTCTCATGATCTACTCCCAATCTGGGATCCTAAATCCCAATATGAGATTCTCTGTAATATTCTCTCATGATCTACTCCCAATCTGGGATCCTCTGTAATATTCTCTCATGATCTACAGGGAGTCACCCTGGATTTGTCTCCATGGGTCTTCCCTATAAATACTGTACACAACACAGGTCTTTATATCATTGAAAATTCTCCTTCTTCTCATGGTATCAGGAGCCAGACCAGGCTAACGCCTAACACAACGTGCGCCATTCGTTTTTTTCCCGTTTCTCACCCACTCTCTGTCCCATCACCCTCGAGCCTCGAGCCCATCACCTTCCTCGAGACCACCCTTCCCTTCCCATTCCTCTCCCTCATCTCCCTCACTCCTGTGTTTTCACTATTCCTCACCGCCGGCTACTCTCCTCCGGCCATTGCTAACCCCGTCGCCGGCTATTTCCCCAGCCCGCTCGCCGTCGCCCACGGCCCCTTCTCCCCTCGCCCTGCTCCGTGTCTTCCTCCCCAGTCCACTCGCCGTCGCCCACAGCCCCTTCCCCCCTCACACTGCTCCGTATCTTCCTCCCCTGCTCCGTCGCCCCGTCACCCAGTCGCCCCCCTCCCTCTCCGCCTCACTTCTTTCTGATCACCCTCCCTGACCCGCCACTTCCTCCGGCCACATTCACAAAAAAAAAAAAAAAAAACCTACCTTTCGTCCTACAGTCGCCTCGCCGGCTCGTCCTCCTCCTTCCCATGGATCACCCTCCCACCGCGGCCGATTTCCTCCAATCAGTTCCCACCTCGATAAAATTCATCGTCTCCAACCTGTCCAGCCTGATCACCGTCCGCCTCGACGACTCCAACTTCCTGGTCTGGCGCACGACCACCGCCTCCGTCTTGGCCGCCTACCATCTCCTCCCCTATGTCGACGGCTCTCTGCCATGCCCCTCGTCGGCCGACTCATCTGCTCGCCCCTCTTACTCAGAATGGCTCGCCACCGATCATCACCTTCTGGTCTTTCTCCGCGCCACCATCGAGCCGCAGCTCGTTCGTCACTTCCTCACTCACAAAACCGCCGCTGCACTGTGGAACGCTGTCGCTACTCAGTACCTGTCAGCTTCTCCGGCAGCGGTCATCCGTCTCATGGGTGAGCTCCGCCAGTGTCGCTTTGACTCCACCGGGATGGCGGCCTATCTTGACCAGCTCCGGCAGTTGGTCGACCAACTGGCTGCCGTTGGAGTTCTGATCAATGATGCTGACTTGCTCCACCAAACGCTCGCCGGCCTTCCTCCAGACTACGCAGCCTTCGCCGCCGGAATTCGTGCCCGTGGCGCCCTCGTCCCCGTTGCCGAACTGTGGAACCTCCTCCTCGCCGAGGAAGCCGCTCTCAAACTCCAACAAACTGCCCCCGCCGGACCGCCGCTCACACATCCTACGGCACTTCACATCGCCACTGTCAACTCCACTTCCGTCCCCAGCCCACATGCCCTCCTGGGTCCTCTCACAACGGCCCTAAGTCAACTCCTCCTCGGCCCTCACTCGGGTGCCCCTCCGGCCACCACGGCCCCCTCACCAGCTACTGCCTATGCAGCTCAGGGACTCCTCCCCACTCCCCCTGTAACACCCTCTCGCCCTCCCCTCCCCAATCTTCGCCGCGGGGGTGGGGGTTACCCACGCCACGGCCGTGGACGTGGTGGATTTCGTCCCCCTTGCCACTCCTGCCAAATATGTGGGTCATTTGACCATAGTGCCCCAAAATGTGGTGCCCGCTACAACGCTTCCTACATAGGTCCAAACGGGAACCGTGCCGTTGCCATGACCGCGCAAGCAAATGGTGGGGCTCAATGCCCCTCAAACTGGCTACTCGATTCTGGTGCAAGCGAACACATTACCCCGGATGCGACCCAACTCACTTCCCCCTCTCCCTACCCTGGCCCTCCTTATGTCAACATAGGTAACGGTAAATCCCTCCCCGTCTCCTCTACCGGAAGCTCCTCCCTAACTCTCCCCCACTCTAAACTCCACATTTCTACCGTCCTCCATACTCCCTCCATTGCTCACAACCTTCTCTCTGTCCACAAACTTGCACGTGACAATGATTGCTCTCTAACCTTCTCTGCCTCTGATGTGTCTATCCAGGATAACAAGACTGGTCACCTCCTCTATCGCGGTCCAAGTCAGAATGGCGTCTATCCCCTCTCTATTACAATCCCAAGTGCCTTCACTGCTACTACCTCCTCCTCCACCATCTGGCATCAACGACTCGGACACCCAGCCTCCACCACTTTTCAGACCATTGTTTCCTCATTTCCTTTCCATGTTTCCAAAATAAAACACTTAGAGTGTAATAGTTGTCATGTTAGCAAATCACATAAATTGCCCTTTTCAAAGTCTCATCGCTCCACCACTCGTCCTCTCCAACTCATCCACTCCGATCTCTGGGGACCATCTCCCGTCACCTCTTTTCTTGGCTATCGATACTACATCATCTTTATAGATGACTTCACACGCTATACTTGGCTTTACCCCCCCTCAAACTCAAGTCTGATGCCTTTGCCACCTTCCTTAACTTCCAATCCATGGCTGAAAATGCTTTCCCCCATCGTATCACCACCTTTCGTTCTGACAACGGCCGTGAATTTGTCAATTCCCATTTCACCTCTTACTTCCACACCCACAGGATCACTCATCAATTCTCTTGCCCTCATACACCTGAACAAAATGGGGTCGCTGAACGCAAACATCGCCACATTATTGAAACCACCCTTACCCTACTCACTTCCGCCCACTTGCCTCCCACCTATTGGGTCGACGCCGTCTGTACCGCCACCTACCTCATTAATATGCTTCCCTCCCCCATCCTCCATCATGCCTCCCCCTACCAACTACTTCATAATACCCCACCCGACTACTCTCATCTCCGCGTCTTTGGTTGTCGATGCTACCCATGGACTCGCCCCTACTCCCAACACAAATTAGAAGTCCGGTCCGTCCCTTGTGTCTTCATCGGCTATTGTCCCACTACCAAAGGCTATAGGTGCCTCGACCCTTCTACTCACCGCGTTTACATCTCTCGTCATGTCCGCTTCATTGAACATGACTTCCCCTTCCGCTCTCACTCCCCACTACCACCACCCCCCTCCTCCCCCCTTCTTTCCCCCCATCCTCTACCACCGGTACCTCCCTCTCACCCCTCATCATCTTCCTCATCCTCCCATCACATCCCATACCCTCCCCCTCACCCTCCCCTTGACTCCTCACCTCTACCCCTGTCTCCCCTACCCCCATCAATCCTTCCCCTGTCCCTACTCACCACATGATTACTTGCAGCAAAGCCGGCATCGTCTGTCCTCGCATCCCTCTTTCTCTCACCACCCAAACCCCCCCTGAAACAGAACCTACCTCCTACCGCCTTGCTGCTCAGTTCCCAGAATGGTGTGTTGCCATGCGCTCTGAGTATAATGCCCTCATCAATCAAGGCACCTGGAGCCTCGTCCCACCACCACCCAACTCCAACATCATTGGATGTCGATGGACCTATAAGATCAAGCGTGGCCCTGATGGTACCATTTCCAGATACAAGGCTCGCCTGGTTGCCAAAGGCTTTACTCAGGAAGAAGGCCATGACTATCATGAGACTTTTAGCCCAGTGGTCAAACCTTATACCATCCGCATTGTCCTCAGCCTTGCTCTTTCCCATGCTTGGGCCATCAAACAACTTGATGTCTCTAATGCTTTTCTTCATGGCACCATTTCTGAGGAACTCTACATGGCCCAACCCCCCGGCTTCATTGACCCCTCCCACCCTCACCACGTCTGTCACCTTCACAAAGCCCTCTATGGTCTCAAACAAGCCCCTCGCCAATGGTACGCCAAACTTTCCTCCTACTTAACCCATCTTGGCTTTCGGTCATGCCACGCCGACACATCCCTCTTCCTTCACCAACAAGGCTCCCAAGTCACTATCCTTGTCGTTTATGTCGATGATATTCTAATAACTGGCTCTTATGCTCCCTTCCTGGACCACATTATCTCTCTTCTTGGTCGTGCCTTTGCTGTCAAAGACCTGGGTCCCCTTCACCACTTTCTCGGTATTGAATTCACCACCACCCCAAATGGCCTCTTCCTCTCTCAAGCACACTATGCTCGCGACATTCTCCATCGTGCCCAAATGGATCACTGCAAACCAACACCCACCCCTACCGGCCACAAACGACCCCCCACCTCCCCCACCGACCCCCTATTTTGTGACCCATCCCACTACAAAAGCATTGTCGGTGCCCTCCAATACCTTACAAACACCCGCCCCGACATTGCCTATGCCGTGAACTATGTCTGCCAACATATGCATAACCCCACCATTACACACTATATGGCTGTTAAGCGGATCCTCAGGTATCTTCAAGGCACTCTGTCCCGTGGTCTTCTCTTCCAACCCGGAGCCTCTACTCTTACTGCCTACTCCGACTCTGACTGGGCCGGCGACCCCCTTGATCGAAGGTCCGTCACCGGATACTGCATCTTCATGGGCTCCAACCTTATCATTTGGAAATCTAAAAAGCAAGCCACAGTTTCCCGCTCCTCCACTGAAGCAGAGTATCGTGCGCTCTCCTCCACAGCCACCGAAATTGTCTGGGCCTCTATGGTTCTCAACTTTCTCGGTATCTCGCCTCCTCGCACGCCAACACTATTGTGTGACAATCAGTCCGCCATTGCCCTCACCGCCAACCCAGTCTTCCACGCTCGCACCAAACACATTGAGATTGATCATCACTATATTCGGGAACAAGTTCTCGCTGGCCACATGGAGGTTCGCCATGTCTCATCTAAAGATCAACTTGCAGACATACTTACCAAGCCGCTGCCCATCGCTCAATTTCAGTCTCTCACTACCAAACTCACGGCTACTCACCCGCCCTGAGTTTGCAGGGCTGTATTAAGGGAACTAAATCCCAATCCGAGATTCTCTGTAATATTCTCTCATGATCTACTCCCAATCTGGGATCCTAAATCCCAATCTGAGATTCTCTGTAATATTCTCTCATGATCTACTCCCAATCTGGGATCCTCTGTAATATTCTCTCATGATCTACAGGGATTCACCCCGGATTTGTCTCCATGGGTCTTCCCTATAAATACTGTACACAACACAGGTCTTTATATCATTGAAAATTCTCCTTCTTCTCAAATACAAACCTCATCTTCTTTATTGACTCTTGGAGTATCATTTCCAGGATCCATGGTGAGGGCAACATCTTCTTTATTGACTCTTAGAGTATCATTTCGAGGATCCATGGTGAGGGCAACAAGTTCTGCAGATCATTAATAATCACTCTCCTCAATTTATGCAGATCAGATCATTAATAATCATGTTACCCTTCGAATTCAAAAATTATTTATATCCCAAGTAATCACTCTCCTCAATTTTTATGCATTGCTGAAATGAGCTCAAACCCAATAGGAAGTATTTTGGTCGCGTTTGAACATCACAAGCTTTAACTTTATCTTGTGCTTATGTTTAAAATAAACTTTATCCCATTGTGTATGTAAAATCTGATCATGGAAAGATATGCATTTTTGAAACACATCCAAATGAATTTCTTCATTTCAGTGAGATATCTCGAAGATTTATGGTGGGCATAGCAATTTTATGTCTTTTTCCATTTGGAAAGTTATTCAACATCTGGGAAGGTACATAAGAAAATGATTTGAACTCTGTTTTGAGACTAAAAACGACATTTTCAGACCTAATATGTTCAATAAAGAAGCCCGTGACAAATTCAAAGGCATTTTCATCAATCATGGCTCACAAGTAAAACTAGGCAAACACAGAAATGGTGGGCGTCAAGAGATATGTAAAACTGGGACATGATCAAAACAAGAAAAAGAATAAATAGCTTAATTAATCAATTTTTCAAATTACAACCTATTATCATAAGGAACAAAAAGACAATGGTACATTATAGCAGAGCATCGTCTTATGTGGGCTTTCTACGTAAAAAAAATAAATATATAACTAGAAGTTACCATTTGAAGCTTAGTTGGCGAGAAGGCTATAAATATTGTTTTTCCTTCCAGTTTTAGGGGTTATTGTCTGATTCTTAAAATTTGGATCTCTCGTTCCTGAAGAATAGAGGCTTTGTTTTCTTTTTCCCTTTTGTTGAACTGTGGATTCAGTTTGTTTCAAGTCTTCGTGAATTCGAAGCCTAGTTCGTGGATTCAAGATAGAATTTGTAGTTGTTTTTTGTGAAAATTTAATACAAGTTGGCTTCGGGTTTTTGTCTTCTTATTTAGTCGGTTATTGTCTGATTATTAAAATTTGGATCTCTTCTTCTTGAAGAACAAAGGCTCTGTTTTATTTTTTCCCTTTTGTTGAAGTGTCGATTCAAATTTTTTCAAGTCTTCGTGGATTCGAAGCCTAGTTCGTGGATTCAAGATAGAATTTGTAGTTGTTTTTGTGAAAATTTAATACAAGTTGGCTTCTGGTTTTTATTTTCTCTTTTAGTCAGTTATTGTCTGATTCTTAAAATTTGAATCTTTAGTTGCCGAAGAAGAACAGAGACTTTGTTTTATTTTTTTCTCTTTTGTTGAATTGTGGATTCAGTTTGATTCAAGTCTTCGTGGATTCGAAGCCTAGTTCGTGGATTCAAACTAGAATTTAGTTATTTTGGTGATAATTCAAAGAGGCTGGTTTATATGATATTGTTCTTATATAAGGGGCATGAGAACAGTAAGTCGGATTCCGATCCAACGGTAGGTATCAAATCAGTGTGTGGGTGATATGAACCATCACGTACCCTTATAGCCGTCAGATCAAGATCTAACGGCTATGATTGGAATTGGCCTCATATAAGCCAAATGAGAGTGATCTCCTTTAAACATTTTTCTAATTCAAAACAAGTAGATTTCAGGTTTTTCATTTGCTCGTTGAATTCCATCAGAAAGTCGGGCCACATGACAACAAGAGGGTTCCGCCATCCTCTATACGATCAAAACCCAATGTAGGGTTGTGGAGTTGAGATTAAGTGTACAAATATCATTTCCCCACTAAAAATGACATTTTTCCTGACCTAATACGTTAATCCAACAACCTCGTGACATATTAAAAGGTATTTTCTCAATCATAGTTCAAGCAAAATAATATTTCCCTCTGGGCACTTTTAGTAGATTTTAATTGATTTTCAAAATGAACTAATTTTGTTCTTAGTTTATTTTGAAAATCAATTGGCCAGAGGGAGTACAAAAGGTTCAATGTGAGCGTTAAAAGATATTAGCATCATAGAAAAGCAAAGAAATAGCTTAAATGGATAATTCCCTCTAATTAAAACCCATCACAAGACAGAAAAGGTAACAATAATCAATTACAAGACCTCCAAATCCGAAATCCACACAAGAATCATTTCCATTCTTATCTAAAAAGAGGACGATCATGAACTGCAAATGCAAACTATTAGCAAAATCAACCAAATATGACGGGCAAATAGTAGCTTATGCACCCTCCGAGAACCAGCTTCGGTTCAGTTTTATTTTATTTTTCATAAAACCTCTGAACAGTCGGGATCAAACAGAATTAAATGCGGAAGAAAACAGAGGTTTTAGTTTTCTCGGCGCTCGACTGTGCCAAGGCATCGTCATCGCCGGGATGGGCTTCTTCACCGGCGCCTACGATCTAACGGCGGACAACGGCAGTGGCAGCGCTGTCTCCGCTGCCGCCGCTGTGCCTTGCACCACCTAGAGCGGTGAGGATGTCCCGCTGGAAGGCCTGCACCAGCTCCAGCGGAGGAGGATCCTCGTCCCGTTCTGGTGCATGTCGGAGAGGAACTCCGCCGCCGGATTCCTTGGAGGCCAGCGAGAAAATTCGAGCGTGAAATAGACGTGATCAAATAAATGCAACGACCGTACGAGATGAACGGTGTCGGAAGCGTTCGCTCGCTTAAATTTTTTATTTTATGCCAGATTCCGCAGTTCAGTTTTATTTTATGCAGATTCGGAACAGACGGGATCAAACAGAATTAAATGCGGAAGAAAACAGAGGTTTTAGGTTTCTCGAGGTTTTATGAAAAATAAAATAAAACTGAATACAGGGTGGGCTGGCTAAGCCTGTGGGTAGTGAAGACTCATCCTTTGACTAAAGTATAATTAGGCAGGAGTCAAAACGAATATAGGTGTACCATACATCTCTCATCTGAAAGGAATACAAACCTTAGTCTGTTCTCGAAAGAGCAACATCTTCTTTATTGACTCCTTTCCACACTCCATGGTGAGGGCAACAGTTATGCAGATCATTAATAATCACTCTTCTTAATTTATGCAGATCAGATCATTAATAATGGAAAATGATATTTCTACATTAGTTTTCCTACTACAACCAGCCATAATAATACTACAATGACATACACACAGCCAGTAATAATGGCTGTGAATGAAAAATTGACTTATTGACTCCTGGAGTGTCATTTCCACAATCCATGGTGAGGGCCCTGGTGAGGGCAACGGTTATGCAGATCATTAATAATCAATCTTCTTAATTTATGCAGATCAGATCATTAATAATAGAAAATGATATTTCTACATTAGTTTTTCTACTACAATGACATACACAGCCATAATAACACTACAATGACATACACACAGCCAGCCATAATAATGGCTGTGAATGAAAAATTGACGTATATCAGTGTATGTCCGTGTCAGTGAATGGTCGCGCCGAATCTGCGAAGATTTTGTTTTTCCACATGGGCATGTCCATTCATTCTCATCACCTAATTCCCTGTATGAAAAATGGAGGGAAAAAAATGGACCAACCAAGTAATATGGAAGACCAACTCTCAACCAGTACTAAAACAAAAACTGAGCCTCAGCTCGCCATTCCCAGGCGGCGAGCAAGCCCAGGCGAGAGGAGAGGAGCGTGCTCGAAGACTTTGCCGGTTGAGGTAGGATTGCCGGACTGTAAGTTCCCTCCGTACTCCTTATGTCTTTTTCGATTTGCCATCACACGTATTGCATATTTGCATTGGATGATCGGTCATGTGCGCCGCCCCAGCGTTCCGAAGAACCCGTTTTATCCACCATCTGCGCACGACATCGACGTTTCTTTTTCTGTGCGTCGGCGGTGAGAGATGAGTTAGTCTAGGGAGGTGTAGTGGCGGCGTGCGAACTGCCAGCGAACGCCTCCGACACCGTTCACTCTCGTACGGGCGTTGCATTTATTTGATCACGTCTATTTCACGCTCGAATTTTCTCGCTGGCCTCCAAGGAATCCGGCGGCGGAGTTCCTCTCCGACATGCACCAGAACGGGACGAGGATCCTCCTCCGCTGGAGCTGGTGCAGGCCATCCAGCGGGACATCGTCAACGCTCTAGGTGGTGTAAGGCACAGCGGAGACAGCATTGCCACTTCCATTGTCCGCCGTGAGATCGTAGGCGTCAGTGAAGAAGCCCATCCCGGCGATGACGATGGCCTTGTCACCGTCGAGCGCCGAGGAAGCTAAAACCTCTGTTTTTTCGTCAATTTCCTCTGTTTGATCCCGACTGTTCGGTTCAGTTTTATTTTATTTTTCATAAAACCTCTGGACCGGCGGGCACTCAGTCGATCTAGGATATTTTAGAACCCGGCCCAGAGGTTTTATGAAAAATAAAATAAAAATGAACCGAACCTGGTTCTCGGAGGGTGCATAAGCTACTATTCGCCCGTCATATTGGTTGATTTTGCGAATAGTTTGCATTTGCAGTTCATGATCGTCCTCTTTTTGGATGAGAATGTGAATGATTCTTGTGTGGCTTGCATTTGCAGTTCGGATTTGGAGTGCTTGTAATTGATTATTGTCACCTTTTCTGTCTTTTGTGATGGGTTTCAATTAGAGGGAATTATCCATTTAAGCTATTTCTTTGTATTTTGTTTTTATGATGCTAATGTCTTTTAACGCTCACATTAAACCCTTTGTACTCCCTCTGGGCACTAATTAGAGGGAATTGATGCAATTGATTTTCAAAATGAACTAAGAACAAAATTAGCTCATTTTGAAAATCAACTGCATCTATTAAAAGTGCCCGGAGGGAAATATTATTTTACTTGAACTATGATTGAGGAAAATACCTTTCAATGTCAGGGGGTTGTTTGATTAACGTATTAGGTCGGGAAAAATGTCATTTTTAGTGGGAAAATGACATTTGTACACTTAATCTCTACTCCAAAACCCTACATTGGGTTTTGATCATATAGTGGATGGTGGAACCCTCTTGTTGTCATGTGGCCCAACTTTATGATGGAATTCAACGAGCAAATAGAAATTAACTTGTTTTGAATTAGGGAAATGTTTAAATGAGATCACTCTCATTTGGCTTATTTGATGCCAGTTAAAATCGTAGCCATTGGATCTTAATCAGACGGCCACCCACCCACTGATTTGATACTTACCCTTGGATCGAAATTCAATTGAAAAGACTATTCTTATGACCTTATATGAGAACAATCTCATATAAACTAACTCTTGTGTACGTCAGCACAACAATAGAGCGGACCTAAATTAGGCAGGAGTGGTTATTTTATTATTAGGATTAGTTTGAGTTTTTAAATAAATTAATAATTTGTAATCAGGCCTCTTTGGAAACTGAATAATGTAACGGGCTGTAATGGCATAAATCGTGGCCCATCAGCAGGTCACTAGCTGGCGCGCCTCCCTAGAGAGAGACGTGCCCCTCTATTGTTATTAGGAGGTTTTCCTCCTCCTTTAGGGTTATGCAATTGATAAGTTATTTCTCTTCTCTCTCATTTTCTTCTTCTTCTCTTTCGTCAATCCGATACCTTGTGATCCTGTCGGGTCACAACATTGGTATCAGAGCTGTGACGATCGGTCATGCCTCCTCGTAAGTAGCCGGCCATGGCCACTGAGGCACCACCAGAGCCAAAGACGACGACCGTGGCTGCTAGTCCAAAGGCCACGATCGAGACGGTTATTGCGGAGTTACGATCCAAGTTGCTGGCGTTGCATACCCAGGTCCAACAGATGGCGCAGACCACAAATCCAGCCGCACCTACAGTGGCCCTCCTAACCACGCCGCCACCAGTTTCGGTAGAGGTGGATAAGCTGTCCCAACCCCTCAGTTCATAGGTTGTGGGCGACCAAGCGCCCTTTGCAACAGTGGCACAGTCTCACCATTACGGAGTGTGATTTGGTTCCTTCAATCATGCAACAGAAGGGGGCCGTCTGGGCTATGAAATACAAGGCATGCTAGGTGTTCGGAGAATGCTTCAATGGCAACGCCCTTCCGAAATATGCACTGGAGCTTGAGGATGAATGGGAGGAACACCCTGGACATTGTGATGGCCATCGAGGTAGGGCCAAGCCTCGATTGGCTCGTCTATTGTTTTGCGCTACAACGGCAATGATGATCCGGTGGAATGGCTCTATAAGGTGGAGAAGTTTTTTGCCTATCAGAAGCCAAACGTCTACGCATTGCAGCGTTCCATCTGGATGGAGATGCATCTGTTTGGTTCCAGAGCTTCGAGAAGGAAGTCCGCTATCCCACCTGGAATTCTTTCGCCGACGAATTATGCATTCAGTTCGGGCCCAATGAGTACCAGGACTTCAATAAAATGTTCTCCAGCCTGCGCCAGACCACTACCGTGCGAGCATATTACTCGGAGTTCATGAAGATTGCTAATCATCTACCAGATTGGCCGACGACGGCCTTATTGGGTACATTCAAGAGAGGGCTCAAGCCAAAAATTTCGGACGAGATGCGTCATTTTCTGTATCACTCCATGAGGGATGTCGTGCGCCACGCACGAATTGAGGAAGAGAAGCTTGCTCGTCAGCACCGGGGAGGTCGCATGGGCCCTGCACTGTAACCTCATGTCAGTTTAGCGCTGCCCCCTATGCCAGCGCCAGGACCCAACCCTAGCCGAACTACCTCTTCCGGCCCTGCTAACCAACCAGTCTGTCACCTTACACCAGCCCAGATGGACGAGCAGTGTGCCAAGGGCCTCTGTTTTAAGTGTGATGAGAAGTTTATACCTGGCCATCGTTGTTCAGTCTGTTGTAGCTTGCTCATCGAAGAGGCCGAGGAAGAGGAAGTGGCCGTGTCGGAGGAGACTCCAGGCCTTTATGACAGCGTGCAACCAGAGATATTCATGCACGCCTTCTCAAGTGCTTTCACTCCACGGACCATGTGCATCCAAGGGCATCTCAAACGGCAATAGGTAGTAGTTCTCATCGATAGTGGTTCCGCCCACAATTTTATTAATGACAGGGTGGCACAGCGTTTGGGATTTTATGTGTGAGACTCCAAACTATTCGACGTACTGATAAGGGATGGCAAGCACCTTCGAAGTGTGGGAATGTGCGCGCAGGCGGCATTGACAATTCAGGGCCACATCTTCCCCGTCGATTTATTCCTCTTGCCTACGAAGGTAGTGGACGTGGTGTTAGGGGTCCAGTGGCTACAGGAATTGGGAGACGTGGTATGGAACTTCCGAGACATGGTTATGGATTTTGAGGTGGCGGGACAACGAGTGCTCCTCCACAGGTCACGGCCTAGCACATTACATACCGCCCAGGGGGTTAGTTCTCTTTTCCGTTTTAAACCTCAAGGCTTCTTCCTTCAGCAACGAGCAACAGTGGAGGTGGGTCAAACTGACATGCTCGCTCTCTTGGCTGAGCACGAGGACGTCTTTTCAGAGCCCTCCGGGCTTCCATCAGCAAGGCGTCACGACCACCACATTCCTATCACTTTAGGAGCGTTGCCAACCAATGTTCGATCGTATCAATATCCGCATATACAGAAGGTTGAAATCAAAAGGTTGTTGAATGAGATGCTTCAATTAGGTATTATCCGCCCGAGCACTAGTTCTTTTTCGTCTCATGTGTTACTAGTCAAAAAGAAAGATGGGACTTGGAGGTTTTGTGTTTATTACCGTGCACTCAATGCCATCACCGTAAAAGATAAATACCCTATTCCAGTGATCGAAGAGTTGTTTGACTAGTTGAAAGGGCTGCCGTTTTCAGCAAGCTCGACCTTCGTTCGGGCTATCACCAAATTCAAATGCAGCCCCATGATATCCACAAGACCGCTTTTCATACCCACGATGGGCACTTTGAGTTTTTGGTTATGTCGTTCGGACTGACAAACGCACCGGCCACCTTCCAAAGTCTTATGAATGATTTATTTCGACCATTCCTCCGCCGGTTTGTCTTGGTTTTCTTTGACGATATCTTGATCTACAGCAACTCTTGGGAAGACCATTTATAGCACCTTAGGTCGGTTTTTTCTATACTGCGAGCTAATTCCTTATTTTTGAAGCGCTCGAAATGCTCCTTTGGCAGTGCGCAGGTGGAGTATCTGGGTCATATTATCTCTTGTGAAGGAGTCGCCATTGATCCCTCGAAGGTAGCGGGCATGCTATTGTGGCCGGCTCCGACTTGTGTGAATGCTCTCCGTGGGTTCCTGGGTCTCACCGGCTATTATCGGCATTTCATCAAAAAATATGGGGTGATTGCTGGACCCCTCACGACTCTTCTAAAAAAGGGGGTTTTCTCATGGACGGAAGAGGCTCAGAACGCATTCGATAGGTTGAAACAGACCATGGCTACTACACCCGTATTGGTTCTTCCTGACTTCGGCCTTCCCTTTGTCATCGAGACGGATGCATCGGATGCCGGTCTAGGGGCTGTTCTACTACAAAAAGAACGGCCTATTACATTTTTCAGTAAGGCGCTCTCGGGGTGCTCTTTGACATTATCCGCATATAAGAAAGAGATGCTAGCTATTGTGCACGCAGTTACCAAGTGGCACTTGTATCTGCTAGGCCGCCGTTTTCTCATTTGTATGGACCATCAGCCGTTGAACTACTTCCTGGAACAGCGTGTATCTACTCCGTCTCAACAACGATGGGTTAGTAAACTTTTGGGATATGATTACAAGGCCGTTTATAAGAAGGGGACTGAAAACACGGTAGCAAATGCCCTTTCTCGCAGACCCGTTGAGGGAGACTGTTTGGCATTATCGGTTCCATGTTGTCCATTTCTTCCAGATATGAGACGAGCATATGTGGAGGACCCTCCCACCACGGAGTTGATCACCCGTCTACAGGCAGACCCGACGGCTGACCCCTCTTTTGTATGGCAGGATGATCTCTTATTCTGGAAAGGGTGCCTGTAGGTGCCCGATGTTTCCGAATTGCGCCACTGCATTTTGTCCCACTTCCATGATACCCCATTTGCTGGTCACGAAGGTTCGTTTCGGACGTATAAACGGGTCAGTCATAGTTTTTTATGGCAGGGACTCCAGAAGGCCATGTAGAATTATGTGGCATCTTGTGACACCTGTCAGCCAAGGAAAATCGTCTCGTCGATATATCGGTATCGGGCTTAAACCGATACATCGATACCCATCAATATCATTTTTTTTTAAATTCCAAATATCGCCGATATATCGGCGATATATCGGTGATATATCGGTGATATATCGGTATTTTTTGAATTAAAAATATTTTTTAAAAAAAACCTTTCATGTTTGTTTTCTATCCTAATAGGTATATTTTGAAATTTATTCTTTATTTAAATTACTATAACTCATTTTAGAAGTTAGATTGTGAAAATATACAGTAAAAACTAGTTTTTGACTACTGATATTTTTTTACACAATATCTTCGATATATCTCCGATATTTTTTTTAAAAATATTTTTTTAATTAAAAAAATACCGATATATCGGTCCGAAACTGATATATCGCCGATATATCGGCGATATTTGGAATTTTTTAAAAAAACGATATTGATGGGTATCGATGTATCGGTTTAGGCCCGATACCTATATCGCCGATATATCGGCGAGACGATTTTCCATGCTTCAGACTCGGGATGAGGTTTTTCGGCAGCTTAAGGTCAACTTGGCTTCGGTGCAGAACCGTATGAAGCAAGTTTATGATAAAAAGCACATTGATAGGGAGTTCCAGGTAGGGGATTTGGTGTATGTGTCTGTCATGCCGCAGTGTTAGACCACTTTATTTCGGACGGAACATACTAAACTTGCAACCCGATATCATGGTCCTTATGCTATTGTGGAGCGCGTGGGCCAGGTAGCTTATCGACTTGCCTTACCGCCTGGGTCGTTGGTGCACCCCATCTTTCATGTATCGCGTCTACGACATTTCGTGGGGGATCCGACGTTGGTTATGGATAGTGCATCTCCACCACTCATGGGGCCTGTGGAATCCTGCCTCTATTATTGATAAATGAGGTGTGTGTCGTTCCAGGCAAATTGTTACCGAGATGCTTGTGGCTTGGCGGGGTAAACCTTTGGAAGATGCTGAGTGGATTGATCGTTCCAATATAAGAACCCTTGCAAGTGCACAAGGCAATTGTACTACGGCGAGTATTAAAGGTTGTGCAACCTCAAGAACGGTTAAATACTTTACCAAACTTAAGAGAAAGTTGCAGTTTTGATTTAATCTAATAAAGCAATGAACTTTAACTAAATTAACTGAGTTTGACCAATGTAGAGAAATATCAAGGCAGCGAATCTACCATTAGATATGTAATTACTACTCTCAATTATTATTAGGCACAAATTAATATGATATGATAACTTGTGTTCATGATCAGACACACAAATCACAATGAACTCACTCACGTTCTTGGTCGGACACGAAAGTTCATCCACTATAATATAATTAATTTTGTCCTTCGTCGGGCATAAAACCAATTATAATCCTGTTCTTGGTTAGACACAGGGATTAAAAAGATATAATTTCATTTATAATCAATCAAGTCTATGGTTAAGTACTCAAAAGAAACTCATGAAATAACATTAATCATATCAACTCTATTAAATTAAACAAGAAAGAGTAGTAATATAGAACCGACCACTAAACCGGTTGGTTCAATTCTTTTTCATTCTTTTTTTTGGGCTAAACCCATTGTAGCAACCTCGTCTGTCGGATCTCTGATCTTAGCACAGAAGCTATTTGACGTGCTCCACTTTTGGCGATTCATATATGAAACTCTCAAAGCCAACATATATTAAAAATATATTAAATTAGACGCATAATAAAATCTAAATCTATTAAATCCAATTAATTCATCTAAATTAATCCATTAGGCACATTTATTATTAAGCTCATAACTGCTCACTTTATATAAATAACCATTGATTATCCTTATTTCAACTAAAATTACGACTAACATATAGGTAGAAAGATATATAAAAATGTGAATATTTTGTAGATATTAAACAGATTTTAATTTATTTATAATATTTTAAATTGAAAGAACATAGAATTTCTATACCGAACATAATTCCTCGATATAACGTTCCATGTAGATTTGGTGACAATCATATTGGACGTGTTTCAAATGATACGTATGCAATAGATACTTCCATAATTTTAACCTTCGCATACACAACTTTCATTAATTGGTCAAACCTACAATTGGATTACAAGAGTACTATGGCTTGTTTCATGAAGTAATGGATGTGGCGAGTTCGGATTTGCATATTATTTTTGTGAGAATTTCAATCCTTGGTGGCATCTTGATTTTTTTTTTTGCTTTTTAAAATGGTAAAAAATATTAAAAAAGTATTGTCCTTTTCTTTAGGTTTAGAGAGTAAAATATCTTGGTGCTATATGAAGGTAATATCTATGTACTATAGAGCATGGCCAGATTCTTTTAATTCCCCATTGCTGACTTCCAATCATATATATAGAGCAGCACAAGGACTTTTCAGCCACACGATTTCGGTTGCATGGCGGGCTCTAAATGAGGGTTGCCCAGGCCTTCTTTTTTTTTTTTTTACGTAGAAAGCCCACATGAGACTATGCTCTGCTATAATGTACCATTGTCTTTTTGTGCCTTTATGGTGGGTTGTATTTTGACAAATTGATTAATTAAACTATTTATTCTTTTTCTTGTTTTGATCATGTCTCAGTTTTATGTGTCTCTTGACGTCCACCATTTCTGCGTTTGCGTAGTTTTACTTGTGAGCCACGGGCTTCTTTATTCGATTGATGCCTTTTAATTTGTCACGGGCTTCTTTATTGAACATGTTAGGTTTGAAAATGTCTTTTTTAGTCTCAAAACAGAGTTCAAATCATTTTGTTATATACCTTTCCAGATGTTGAATAACTTTCCAAATGGAAAAGACATAAAATTGCTATGCCTACCATAAATCATCGAGATATCTCACTGAAATGATGAAATTCATTTGGATGTGTTTCAAAAAATGCATATATTTTCATGATCAGATTTTACATACACAATGGGATAAAGAATATTTTAAACATAAGCATATGATAAAGCTAAAGATTGTGATGTTCAAACGCGACCAAAATACTTCCTATTGGGTTTGAGCTCATTTCTGCAATGCATAAAAATTAAGGAGACTGATTACTTGGGATATAAAATACTTTTGAATTCGAAGGGTAACGTGATTATTAATGATCTGATCTGCATAAATTGAGGAGTGATTATTAATGATCTGCAGAACTTGCTGCCCTCACCATGGATGCTGGAAATGACACTCGAGGAGTCAATAAAGAAGATGTTGCTCTTTCCAGAGAACAGACGAAGGTTTGTATTCCTTTTTAACCGGTGAGAGATGACTGGTACACCTATATTCCTTTTGACTCCTACCTAATTATACTTTAGTCAAAGGACGAGTAGTTCAAGCTAGCCCACAGACCTTCTAAAAATACACGGATGGTGGATGTCCACTGACCGTGTTGGGGTTGGACTGGCTAAAAGGTGGATGGTGAACAACTCATTCATTAGTTATATGTACTATGGATGAAAGTTGAAGGGAGATAATCCGCATATAAATTATGTCGTCCTTTTTTGTTCATACAGGGGAATGAGGTGATCAGAATGGGGTTCACTGTTCACATTACATTAACATATTTTGTTTTTCCACATTTGCATAATATATTTAGTTTTCTGCCATATGCAGATGCGGCGCGACCAAGAAGGGAGCCCAATAGCGAAAAAAATGGATCCACATGTCCATTCAAGTAGACCAAGTTGTCACAGTGGAACACAAAATCGAACTCCTAAGAGCCGGGTAATCTTTCTTCTTTTTTGTTCTCTGTCATTCTTGGAGAATATTTGTCATTACAATTTCTTCCAACCACAGGTTCAGATAGCAAATATGTTATCAATGTCTTTCATTCATATAAACTAGTGTTGAGCTTTTTTGTTGCGTCTCTTGGCTAGAAGAGAGTTTTTGGCACCTGTCGCACTTAAGTTCTCTATATGTCCATGAAATGGTTTTCTTTCATATAGAAGTGATTAGATATTTTCTTAGTCTCATATATCACATTCTATAAGAATTTTGGAAAAGCAGATGTCAGATATTTATCAAATGTGGTTCTTCTCCTCTTTGTACTGCTAGGCACAACTTTCAGTTATGATCTGCATTATATAAGCTGCCAGTTTATAAATGTTATTGTTGATTGCCACGTAGTAGTTAAGTAGGATCATTATTGCAGATCTGGAATTAACTTAGAAGCATGACTTTTTTTGGGCCGTATGCAAGTTTATTGCTGATAGTCAGAAGAGCATCTTTTTCTATGCCAAAATAATTCCATTAATACATGTCAATGGTATGATCTAAATGGTTTTGCATTATAGTTCCATGACATTACTTAACTTTACCTAATATTCACGTTGAATAACTGTCATGTTCTTATTCAGGTTTATTTATTTGATCAAATTTTGCAGTGCATATAGATAACTGTTTTTTGGCTAAATTATAGTTATACTCGTCCCTTTCTTAGTAAATATTAGATGGATGAAATTAAAGATTTTGATAGATTTATAGATAATCCTATACTATTCAGGTGCAATTTTACAGTGAATTTGCTTTCAGTTATACCTTTTTGGTAAAGTGCTCGTATTGCAATTTATGTTCTAAAAAAAATGAGTGAAATATCGATTTTTGTAAGTTCTGGAGGTTCTTGTAAGTTTCTTGCTACGAGTATTAGAACTGCAAAAGGAAAATAGCACAGTTTTAGTTTCAGATTAGACCTTTTTGATCCACACTACCTATTAGGTATATGGCTGATTAGACAAGTAGCAAAAATCTATTATCACAATTGGAAGACTAAGATCATGGTTGCTTGAATTTATGTATTTTCCTATTTCTTACAGGTTGGAGCCACCCGGGGCAACCATTGCGGCTGCTGGATATTATGAACATAGAACCGTAAGTTGGTCAGTGTATAGAAATACAGAGAAGGATAAAGAACTTGTGAAACTGCGAACCTCAGTTTTATTGTTGTGTAAACAAGCACAATTTTTTTATGTGCCTATTTTTTACTCCCTCGTGTGGAAATAGTTGTAGCATTTGGTTTTCCAAACTAAATTCATATTGAAAGCCAAAGGTTAGTACGAATTCCCGATGTAGGGAGTGTTCAGTTTTATTCTTGTTTTCTCTTGGTTATATGCGGACAACATTGGCCACTACTTTGGTAATGCGTTCCTTCATACGGATCATCGTGCAAATTGTAAATACACAGAGTATGAATGCTTTCACAAAATTTACGAGTAATGATAAGAGTTTGGGCTTTCACAAAATCCTGAATGCTGGCCCAATCAAGATGGGCCAGCATGGAGTAGTAATATCATTACCGAAATTTATAGCTACCTGTGTCAAACAAGAATAGTTGAAAAGGATAGGGCTTACTATTGGATATCTATGGAAAGTTACAGCTGTCGACTGGTGTATATTCCTAGTTCAAACCATTGCATCGATTAGGCCATGTATCTTGTTTTTGTCCGTTTTAGTTATTTTTTCTATCCCACTTATTTCTTCATTGATCGTACAAGAGTTTTTATACAAGTTTACAGGTAACTTCCCATATATATCCAATACTTATCTTTACCCAAAAAAAAGAAAAAAAATAGGATTCCTGTGGAGAGTGTATGTAACAACAAGAAAATCTGTATAAAAAAGTTACTTTATATAATCGACCTAAATTAGGAAAGTCGAGTTCTAAATTAAAATCTTGTCAACAGTATGTTTTGATGTGTGCTTCATTTCATTTGTTGCATTAGAACGTATTTTGTAAAACACTCGGCTGACTCAAGAGTCTCGGGTGCTGAGGCTGAGCCTGGCGCCAGGTTCAGAGAAGAGCCTGGCGATAAGGTGAGGTCAGGCGCCAGTGCTAGATAGAGTGGGTGCAACGTTTCATGTAAGTGTTTTGATTGATAAATTAGAATTAAAGGTAGTTTCCTAGTTAAGTTTGTAGTAACTTTGGAAGTTACCAATTGGAGTTCAGATTTGTAATCAATTACTGGGCGTTAGACTTACTTTGGCACCATTCATATGGGCGCTAGGTATGGATGATGGAATCAAAATCTTTTGGATAGTTATCTTGAGTGATTAGAAGTGATTTATCATAAGGACGAGAGTTTCTTAGTTACAGGGCAATAATTGTAGAAAGTGATTTATCTGAACTGAACACTTTCAGGACTGGGCACCAGATAGGATAGAGGTGTCAAGATTCTGGAGATCAGAGGCAACCAATAGGAAGAGATACCACCATAGGAGGGGCGCCAAAAAATTCCTAGTTGGTTAGGCAGTTACTTGTTTTAGAGTTGCGATAGACTTGGAAAATGGTTATGTAATTAGAATTGGATTTGGTATCCCAATCAACTAGGTACCACTGATGAATGAATGCCAAAAGGTATGTGGAGAACATGGGTAATGAATGGTGGAGATAAAAAAGAAGTTAAATCTAAGGTTAAAGCGAGTCCTAGTCGAACTAGGAAACCTAGTCCTATTTAAACTAGGATTAGGGTTGGCCGACCCTTACATATTGACCGATCGGTCCCCTCTCCTTCTCTTTGTGCTTTCTTCTCCCTCTCTCACGTCCCCTCTCAGCCCCCTTCTCTCTCTCTCCATCTTCCTCTTTTTGTTGCTGGTTGGAGTTGTGAAGTGAGGCAAAGCGAGGTTCGAGGAGGAATTGAATTCACTAAAGCGAGAAGAAAATTCTACAGAAAGATAGGATGATTTTTACACCATTCATTTTGGATTTTAATTCCATGATGGATGATATGAAATTTGTTATCTGAAATGTCAATTACTTTACTATCAAAAATTTTAAAAAAAGTAACCTAAAAACTAATTATTATTATTATTTTATTATTTTAACATAAATAAAAATAAAAATAAAATGTCAATCTACATCCCTAGACCTAAATTAAAAATTTTCATCAATGTTAAGAAGAAGACATACTACAATGACCAGTAAAATGAAAGGAATGTTGAAAAGATATCATTTTGATCTAGAGGCACCTCTTTATAGATGTATGACAATGAAAGTACACACACTAAGAAGGAGAGGTTAGCATAAAAATGCATATATTTCCTGTATATCATTAAGCGACTTGCAAATCATAAAAAAATGACACTCAAATTGCCATATTATCTTGTACTTAAGTATCTACACATCATTTAAACAACATATTAGGGAACTCCCATCCGATATTTACATATATCAGCCAAACAATATCCCTTTTCCCCTTCCCATGTCGGCGTTACTTTTTAAATCTTATACTTCACATATTTAACTCAAATGTACAAAGAGCATGAAT
>CM077512.1:18893944-18967501 GCA_039654745.1 Houttuynia cordata | reverse complement strand
AAACACAGATGTGACTTATAAGAACGTACAAAAACCAGCAAGATCAACTAATAAAGATTGCTGCTTTTTGTGTTAAAATTACATAGAATACCTCCCTATAGGATTACATGTATTAAGGCATGACTATACACCAAGTCGATTGACAGACAATAAGAAAATGGACAACTTTTAGCAACCAGACCCTTAAGCTACTTGAATCAGAGACTGACATGTAATTATGAACAGCAAATACATCAAACAAGATAGCCAAATGGATAGCATACATCAGGGATGTCTCGATTGGATCATGCATGATATGATTACAATATGAATCAATCGGTGTACATCATACAATAAGCCAACCATACAAAGCAAGACAACTAATTCCAGATGGCAAAGATCAGCAATATCACGTATACATCAGAGCACGAATCCACATGAAAAGCTCATGAATATTGATATAAACATGTGTGAGAAAAAGAGTATCTTACTTTGCCAAACCGATGCTAGTTGTACGACACCTTGTTTGCACTAAATCTCACTGCTTCACGAACTCCACACGAGCCCAAACACCACCTTTGCATGCACTACGAAGAGAGGCTCACTGCTGGTTGGAAGACGAGGGGAAGGACGTGATAGTGGGGAAAGGAATCACCAAAAGGGAAGAAAACAGCCGGTTCCAAAAAGGGTGGTCGATCCTCTCTTGTATGGTTTAAATAGACCATGCTTTGTGATCCCCACCGTCCACCTTCACCTCATCCAAGGGCCATGGATTACTCCAGCCCATCCAACCCAGCCTGGTCGAGATCCCCTCAAACAGAAGATTTAGTTGCTTCCATCAAGGTAGGGATTTATCTCAAACTACTTATTTACCAAATCCCTTCCTTAACTTCCCAATTAGATATCGATTCAAAAAGATTGATTTCAACACCAACTTGGCGCCATCCACAAACACGGAAGGCCAAGTCAACCTTCTCTAGGGCGTCCCAAACTGTCTCCCAAAGATTGTCCCAATTTGGCTAATTAAATATCTAGTTCTAAGAGAAAATAATCTTATACAATTTAGGGTTTTGGAAACCCAAATCAATCTTCGAGTTTTAGATCCCTGATTAGGGCTAATTAGGTAGGATACGTCCTCCAAAGATCCCCCAAAATCAGCCCAAGAGGTTCCCCAATGGATTTGCCTCGAAAATCGTGAAATTACCGATGATCGATCGGTTCGTATATGCGATCGATCGTCCTGCGATAGATTCCATACAAAAGCGATCGATCGGTCTGACGGAAAAACTTTAAATTTTTAAATTCAATTTTAATGAGTTTTTTAGAACTCAAAATTACTCCCTTTTGAGCAATAAAATTTCATTTTATTAATATAAAGTTTACGGTCACTACAATAGCAGTTTTATATATATTGTTTTGTTACACGTGTTAGGGTTTTAATAAGAACTTGTTTTATCATGATCTCTCTATTGTTGTCTTGATTATTTCACATTAGTTTACTGAATTCACAATCATGAGTGTATGTTATTAATTGTCCCATGTATTGATTGGAAATTGATGCTTAAACCTTCCTGTTATAGTCCGATCAGTACGAAATTGCTTTCAATTCGATCCAATTGCAGGTCATTAGGATCACTCATCATACCCATTGTCGGTACCATGTAGAGGTGTCATTAGTGTTTGACAATTGTTGTCCAGTTCTTCTAATTGATCTAGTAAAAGTGTTATGATTATACAATCACATATAGATATTGAAATAAACCTAAGATCATTCTAAAATACTACAACTATGGATTAATAGGGATATGATATAATGGAAAATGTAATATTAACATGTACTTAAGACCATTAAGTATCAGAAAAGTAAGTACTAAGAGATGGTAATTAGTCTCATTAAGTAAGTTTAATGGAAATAGTCCTCTCGGCTAGAGCCTGTTCTGTGTCGACGACCTGTACAAAGAAAATCATAACTAATTCTAGGAAAATCCTAAAAATATACCGTCAATTTTGAATGAAACTAGACTCATAGGAGCACTTATTGTAAAGATTTTCAGTGTCAATTCGATATGTAATATCTGTGAAAATTATTTGATTTTACCTGATCTATCAAAATAGCACACATTCCTTACGCTAAAAGTAATTAATACTTGATTAATATAAGTCCTTATATTATAATGAAGCATATGACTTATCTAAAGAATATTACTAAACACCAGATAATAATTTCAGTAAAATTGATTGAGTCATAAGATCTTCAATAATTTGTTTGATCGATGGTCTTCCGTCCATTTGATAAACTTCAGTTATCCTGTTCTTATGTTTGTCTGATTCAAGTCTTCACTCGAAACTTGAACTTGATTTTCTTCATGACCTAACTCTAGATTCTTGGAGTCGTGATGGGCAGTTCTTGATCAAGTCTTTTTCCATGAGTTCTTATCCAATGTTAGTCATGTGTAGCATGTCCGTTTGTTGGTTATCTCATTTTGTACTCCTGTTGTGAGTCGACTATCAGAAAAGATGTTATGTTCACAGAGGATGTGCTTATATCTTTGTCGTTAGTATTATTCCTCAAGAAACTCTCCACAAGAGACCTTGCAAGGATCTCTCCAAAGTGGATTTATAGTATACTCAAAGAGTCATGTTTAGATCTTGTGAGATCTCCGTTATTATTTGAAACCTTGCGAGGCTCCCACCTAGCACGAGGCATATACGCATGTTTTTTGGCAGTTGAGACATTATGAAAGGTCTAGCAGTCTCCACCCATTGTGTCCGTAAGCACTAAGGTATAATTTTACAAAGAAAGATCTAAGGTCTAAAACCCCATAAGACTAAATAATTATAACTGCAGCAATTACTGGGACACTTTCTATAAAATGTAGACCTGGTTGATATTATTATGGAGTGCTTAATATGTATACATGCATAATTTCTTAAAATTATGCAAAGATTGAGGCCTCACAATCAACTGAGACAGCAATCCTTGCTCAAGATGGTTCAAATCCTTCATTTGAAGAAGAGGTTGCAATATCTATGGGTAATGGGAGAATTCGAATGAGGCACCAATTCAAATGTGAACACCCCCCTTTAACGGTATGGCCGAGTTCCTGCACGAGAACCTCTAGGGTAATCGGGTAAGTAACCACTTGCGAGTGGTGATGACTGAGAGCAAAAATTGTACCTCCATACACTTTAATTGTCTTGGAGTTTTAGTGAACATTGATATTTCCCATTTGATGAAAGCTTTATTTTTCCAATTCTGGAATTGCTAATGATTCAGTTTCTTATCTCATTGATTCTATTCCTTACAATATCTTGAGTATTCTTATTCTGTTGTGGTTTTTGCATCCTACTGGGTATTTCTTCAGAATACTCATGCATCCTGTGATGCAGGTATAGATATGGATTAAGCATGGAAAAGTTGTAGGAAGTGAAGGAAATCGAAGCCTGCAGTAGAAGAGTTTTAGTTTTGCTTTCACTTTAGTTTGGAACTTGGAATAATGTTGGCATGTGGGCCAAACTTTTAAATTACTGGATTCTCATTAGAACATATGGATCTTTTATTTCAGTTTATTAATAAGTTTCATTCTTAGGTTGTATGTTGTTTCAATTATGTGTATGTTCATGATGGTATAATTGAAGGCAAGGATTTATTTTAGTCGCATTCCAAAACTTCTAGCTTCCTTGTATATTCATCATCTCGACAACTTCCGCACTCTGACGAAGTCGAGAATTTTGGGGTGTGACAGCTTGGTATCAGAGCTAGCCTCAGTCTGTGAAGGAAATTATTAATACATGAAATGGTGTAGAAGAACTTAGATACGAATGGGTAAGACTTAGAAGACTTTAGATTAGAATAATTAGGATGTAGAAAGACTATTCCTTATAGAAGTACTAATGAACCTCTTTTAATAGGTGTTATGGTAAGAACAAGAAGTGGGCATGTTTACAAAAGCGAGAAGCAGAAAGAATTTAAGAGGTGGTTGGCATGATGGAAACTAGGGAACATTGGTTTAAGAACAGAAGATGAACCCTTTAAGATAGATGTGGAAGAAGCTCATATCGAAGATGTAGAACCCTTACCTAGAGACGATCCAAAATATGATGAGTATATGGATTATGGCTATACTACAGTGGACATAGAGGAGTTCCCAATGGAAAGAGTGGTTGTGGAGGAGCCTCATTCCCCAAAGATTGTGGTAGAGTTTAATGATGGAACCTCATCTATGCACTTTGCACCGGAACCACAAATAGTTACAGATCACCCGATGTATGTGAGAGTAGAGTCTGATGCGGAGCTTTGGATACTCTGTACATGAGGTTCATGTCACAAGGATATAGATGGCCGTATATGAGCGTGTGGGAGATGGTACCTGGAGATATTAGATGAATACCTCTAAAGAAAAGAGCATAGAGAAGAATACTAGAATAGTATTTACTTTAGTTAGAATATTTTGTAATAAAATCCTTGACAAATACACGAGGGAAGATCCATTGTAGGAAACCTCTTAAAGAATTGAATAAAATTTCTTTTGATTGAACTCTTGTGTGGTGTGTTTGCTTGTGAATATTGTTTGCTTTTGTGTTTGCTCGTAGAATTATTCTATAGGAGTCAAAGGAATGAGAGATGAATTTAAATTGAAACACTATGAGATTCTAATTTATCTTCTTTCTTTGGCTATAGATATCGATCATGGTGAATTCTCGAATTAGGGAGAGACGGCCAACCCAGAACGTGAACCCCAGTAAGGAGGATGGGGCTAGTCAGAATGTGTCGGATGTGGTGAGAAAACTTGCGGCTGAGATTCGAAATGGAGAGAGTGTTCATGAAAAGGCTCCTACCTTAGAAAGATTCAAAAGAGAAGGGCCAGAGTTTTTGGGTGAGGACAATCCAGAAATGGAGAAGTTGTTTAAGGGGATGAAGGTGCCTGCGGCGGAAAATGTTATCTTCGCGACTTTCCTGTTTGTAGGAGAAGCTGTGTTTTGATGGGAATCTGTTGAACACAACAACTTTGAGGAAGGGCATGCAATAACCTAGGAAGGGTTTAAACGAGTGTATAATGCGAAGTATTTTCCATCCCATATTCAACGAAGAAAGGAGAAGGAATTCTTGGAGCTTGAACAAGGATCCATGACTGTCATACAATATGAGATGAAGTTTGTACAATTGCAGAGGTTTGAAACCCGCTCCTGATCGACCGATTTGGATAAGGCTCAACGATTCGTGGACGGGTTGAAGGATGGACTAAGGTCTAGAGATTTTGGGAATGGATTGGTTGAGTAGATTTGGTGCTAATGTAGACTGCTATAAAAAAATGTCTATTTTAGAATTCCTAGAGAGAAAGAATTAGTATTTTTGGGTATCCGAAATAGGAATGAGAGTTGTTTGACATCAGCTATAAAAGCACACAAACTCATTGCTAAGGGATGTCGAGCATACTTAGTGAGCATAATACCATTGGAGTCATCTTCACCGGTAATAGAATAAATTGAGGTGGTTCGAGAATTTCTAGAAGTCTTTCCGAATGAGTTGCCTTGTTTGCCACCAAGGAGAGACATTGATTTTACAATTGATCTCATGCCAGGAACAACACCAATATCTAAGGCCACATATCGTATGGTGCCAGCGAAATTGAATGAGTTAAAGGAACAGTTACAAGAGCTACTACATAAGCAGTTTATCAGGCCGAGTGTTTCACCGTGGGGAGCGCCTGTGTTATTCGTGAAAAAGAAAGATGGATCTATGCAGTTGTGTATTGATTACAGGATGCTAAATCAAATCACAATGAAGAATAGGTATCCACTACCCAGAATTGATGATTTATTCAATCAACTGTAGTCGGCAGAAGTTTTCTCAAGGATTGACTTGAGGTCAGGGTACCATCAGCTAAGAATCAAGGATGAAGACATACCCAAGACAACATTTAGAACTAGGTATGGCCATTATAAATTTCAGGTAATGCCATTCGGATTGACAAATGCACCGATGACTTTTATGGAAATGATGAACCGAATTTTTGTGGATTTGCTAGATCGGTTTGTGATTGTGCTTGTAGACAACATTTTAGTGTATTTTGCAAGTGTAGAAGATCATAGAAAATATTTGACCCAAGTTTTGCAGATTCTGAAGGACAATCAGTTGTATGCAAAGTTCAGCGAGTGCGAGTTTTGGTTGGATCGTGTGAATTTTCTTGGACATGTTATTTCCAAAGACGAAGTATATGTGGATCCAACTAAGGTTGAAGCAGTTCTGAATTGGGAGCAACCCTAGACAGTTACGGAGATTTGTAGCTTCTTGGGATTAGCTAGTTACTAAAGGAGATTTATAGAAGGATGATCTAGTTTGGCATTGCCAATGACCAAACTAACCAGAAAGGGAGTAAAATTTGTATGGGATGATGATTGTGATAGAAGTTTCAAGGAGTTGAAGAGAAGGTTGACAACAACACCAATTCTGACTTTGCCAGCAGGATTAGGAGGTTTCGTCATCTACAGTGATGCATCGAAAAATGGATTGGGGTATGTGTTGATGCAACATGGTCATGTTGTTGCATATGCCTTAAGACAACTGAAGAGTCATGAGCAGAATTACTTAACCCATAACTTGGAACTAGCTGCAATAGTTTTCGCCTTGAAGATTTGGAGATATTACCTTTATGGGGAAACCTTTGAAGTGTATATTGACAATAAAAGTCTGAAATATATTTTCTCCCAAAAAGACTTGAACTGCGGCAGAGAAGATGGTTAGAATATTTGAAAGACTATGATTTTTCAATTCACTATCACCCTGGAAAAGCAAACGTAGTACCTGATGCCTTGAGCAGGAAGACAGAGTTGGTTGCACATATGATGATTTAAGAATGGAAATTAGTACAGAAGATGGGAGAATGTCACTTAGAATGGCCAACTAAGCGGCATACATCTTTCCTTGGAAATTTTTCAATACAGTCGGCGATTTACGAGAAAGTGCTTGAGGCACAAAAGGCGAATCCTCAGTTAGAAAAGTTGTTAGAAAAGCTGGACTTCAGGAAGGGTATGGATGGAAGTGTTCGTTTCAAAGGAAAATTAGTGGTGCCCAAGGATGTAAAATTGAGACAACAGATTCTTCGGGAAGCACATCACTCACCGTACACCATTCATCTTGGAGGTACGAAGCTTTATCAAGATCTCCAGCGTAACTTCTGGTGGAATGGGATGAAGAGGGATATTGGTAAATTTGTGTCGAAATGCTTAACTTGTCAGCAAGTGAAGGCGAAACATCAGAGACCAGTTGATTTGTTGCAATCGTCGGAGATCCCCCAGTGGAAATGGGAATATATCACGATGGACTTTGTGGTAGCATTGCCTAAGACTTAGAAATAGAAGGATGCCATCTGGGTTATAGTAAATCGATCAACTAAAGTGGCACACTTTCTTCCAATTAGATGGAAGCAAAATCATAAAACTCTAGCTCAGTTGTATATCAGGGAGATTGTAAGGCTTCATAGTATGTCGTCGTCTATTGTGTCAAATAGAGATATTCAGTTTACTTCTCGCACATGGAAAAGTGTGCAAGAAACATTGGGAACCAAGTTGAACTTTAGCACTGGTTTCCATCCACAGAGTGATGGTAAGTTGGTGCAAACCATACAAACATTGGAAGACATGTTGAGAGCATGTGTGATTGATTGGAAAGACAATTGGGATGATCATTTACCATTGATTGAATTTGCTTATAATAACAGTTATCATTCAAACATAGGCATGACACCATTTGAAGCTCTGTACGGACAACCTTGTAGGTCACCCACTTGTTGGGATGATGTTGGAGAAACCAAGTATTAAGATCAAAATTGGTACAGTATTGTGCAGAGAAGGTAAACAGATGAAACAGAGATTTTAGACTACACAAAGCCGACAAAAGAGTTATGCAGGTTGTCGACGTAGAGAACTAGAATTTTAGGAAGCAGACGATATTTTTTTTAAAGTCTCACCTTTAAAGGAGTTATGCGATTTGGTAAGAAGGGAAAGCTGGGTCCATGATTTGTTAGACCGTTTGAGATTTTGGAACAGGTTGGACCAGTCTCATATCAGTTAGCCTTACCCCCTCAGCTTGCAGATGTACATAGTGCATTCCATGTCTAAATGCTAAGGAAATACTTCCCATATCCATCTCATGATTTGGATTATACTACAATGGAATTGGAAGCAAACCTGATTTTTTTGATAAAGCCCACAAGGATTTTGGATATGAAAGAACAAGTTTTACGAAGAAAAGCTATTCCTTTGGTGAAAGTGTTATGGCAGAATTAGCTCTCTAAGGAGATGACTTGGGAAACAGAAAGTGATATGCGGAAGCCTTACCCTGAGTTCTTTAGTGATTAAGTTGCTACATTTCAAGGATGAAATATTTTTTTTGGAGGGTAGGATGTAATGACTAAAAAATTTGTATAAATTTTTTTTATTTTATATGATCGACTTAAATTAGGAAAGTCGAGTTTCAAATTAAAATCTTGTTAATGATATGTTTTGATGTGTGTTTCATTTCATTTGTTGCATTAGAACATGTTTTGTAGAACACTTGGTTGACTCGAGTACCAAACATTTTTTTTAAAGTGTATCGCCGATATATTGCTAAAAATTGAAATATCAGCGATATATCGATGAAGTTTGGAAAAAACCCGGACCGAGATTGCTGAGTGTCGTTGTATCAGGTGGAGCCCCCATGCCTGTGTGTCATTGTTAGGCACCGATCGACCAGATAATCGGTGTCATCTAATTTTGGTATGCATATTTTACTAATTGTAACGGGGAAGTATTTAACTCATTACCCCAATGTGGCCTAGGGGTGTAAACAAGCCGAGCTCAACCGAGCTTAGGCATGGCTCAGCTCGAGCTTGAAATTTTTAATTCGAGCTCGGCTCGGCTTGTTTAGAGCTCGTTCCCTCCCAGCTCGAGCTCAGCTCATTAATAATTCTTGAGCTCGATTCGAGCTTGAGCTTGAGCACCTACTATAGGAATGCTCAGCTCAGGCTTGACATATGCTCAAATTTTAAGCATGTCTTATCTGGCTTCTAACAGTTGGAAAGCTCAGCTCAGGCTTGACCTAGGCTCAAATTTTAAGCATGTAACACCCAGAAAATTAATAAGTATTTTAAAACCGAAATTTGACCCTCTTAATGTTTGATTTGTTTATATTTTGCCTTATGGAAATTAAAGTTGGTGAGAAGAGCTTTCCAACGCCACCAATTATGCGCGATTTAGAGTTCGGAGTGAAAAGATATGAGAAATTGAATTTTGATTGAACGTGACTGCGATCGATCGCCATAAGAACTGATCGATTGGCAAGCTAAACCGATTGACGCCTTATCAAAACGATCGATCGTAGTTACTGTGATTTTTGAATGTTTTGTTTCACATAAAGTGATCGATCGGCAATAATTGCGATCGATCGGCTGTAACGTGGTAGTGTAAAACAACGCATACGACGATCGATCGCCGGTTGCAGTTTTGTGATTTCTAGCTTATCTTTGGGGTGGATTTACTTGGGAAAGATACCAAATCCCAATTGGACTTGTTTTGCACGTCTCTAGAAGGATATTGAAGCCTTTCCATTGGTTGGAAGTGTCCATGATTATTTTGGGAACTCTTTTGCACTAAAAAGCCAACAAAATTATTTTTGTTACAACAAAGCACGCCCGAACGGTAAATTGGTAATGCCAAAGCGGTCTGCCTCCCCAACATAATTTTGCACAAAGAGGTTATAAGGATGTTTTTTGCAGCACAAAATGGACTCCCAAGTGCTCCCTTAAGATTTCCAAGGGCGGGTTGATGGTGTCCAATGCCCATGTCTAGCAACCTTTACATCGAATTGGAATATGTTGGGATGTGTAGTTAGCCAGCCCACCCCTTTACATGATCGGTGGATGTCCACCATGTCCACTAACATGTACCGTATGACACGCCAAATTGGGTGAGCCGGGATGTGATGACCGAAATATGAGAAGCAACAATTAGGAATGAGATCGGCAAATTGAAAGGAATTGAGAATTTGAGAAAATAAACCTAGCAACAAGAACCTTACGACAAGTAGTTTATCGCATGACTTCATGTCGATATGAATATACAAAGTTTGTTTGAAGTAAGAAACTGGATTCTATTCCAACTTGGAGACATCCCATGGTTTGTGCCCTATATAAATAGATGACCATGGACTCTATTGGAAACCCTAGACGCAAGAAGCCCCAAGAGAGTTCAAAGGAGAAGGAGAAGAGTTCGGAAGTAGAAAAGAGATAAAATTAAGAAAAAGTAGAGGTAAGACAACCAACCTCAACTAAATTTTAAATATATGTGTATGAAAACCTAATATATCATCAATGGCTTGTAGATTGACCTAAAATCTGGTTATATCTACTATTGTATGAAATTTTAGTGCAATGTTGCTTACTTTGCATGCTTTGATTGATTTGAAGTCATGTTATGTACATGGTTTAAATTGGTATATATGAATACATGTTGTGCCTTGTAATGAACCTAATTAAAGAGTATTTAGACCCTCAAAGCATGATAATCCCAAGTTGTGAACTATAACCATGTTGCAGGGCCATCAACAACTTGTCACCAACAAGAGTCTTGTCGTAGAGAGGTTGTCAGTGATCCAACTGAGAACAAAATCAATTGGTTGATGTGTGATTATGTGTGTAATAGGTAATGAACCCTCCTTGGCCCACAAGTATCAAGTAAGGAAAGTAATGTATGATTGAATAGCTATGGTTTGCCTGTTAGACTTCTTTTTGTAGGCCAAGCACAAATTGCAGCCTCCAGTGACAACCCCAACAACAACAGAGTTTTCAGAGGATGGTTGTCGGTGATCAATAGACAGTTTAGTAATTGAACTCAATACATGGGCCCAGGCATTTTTAAGTGTTGGGCTTATAGATGAGGCCCTATCAGCAATATATAGTAAGAGGAACCTTGTCTTTAAGCACAGTAGTGCTAAGACTAAAAATATAATGAATAAATATGTCGGTTTGTGATTCCACTTGGAATTCAAATCATCTAAGATTCTTTGATTCTTATCTTTGATATTTGTATTATAGAATTTCAATTGGGTATAAGGAATTCCTATCTAGGGCTAAGCATGAAAGGTATGTATTGAATGTATGATACTCTTTGGGTGAGTTGTTATTATTCGAAGTGTTTGGGTTGTCTTGTTATTCTATGCTACTCCAATGAGTGAGTTATGTGTTGACCAAAGACCTTGACACTTCTACCCATACTCCACGAGAGAGTCTATCCTAGCAAAAGATACCTTATGATCTTAGAGTGTTGTGACCTCTATTCCTTTGAGATATTGCTCATATTGATTACATGATTGCTTCTTCCACTGGAGACCTTGAGAGATTCTCCCCATGGTGGTTTCATAGTATGCTCAATTATGCCATTGATAGATCTTGCGAGGTCACTTATATTTATGAAATTGTGATTCTCTACTGCCCAAAGGGAGGCACTATACGTACGTTAGATTGTGGACATTACGGAAGGTCCTCAGTCTTCGCCCATCGTGCCCGTAAACGCTGGTGGGGCCAGCATCCTAGACGCATGGTAGGGTTCCACAAGAGGACCCCTAGGGTGGTTCTGGTATATTATTTTAGTCACTTGCGAGCGACCAGGTTAGCGAGCAGAAATTGTAACTCCTTTCACTTTAGATGTCTGGAGCCTTTGATATAATTGTTATTCTTTCCTTACCCATATGTGTGGTAGGAGCCTTATTGATGTTTTTCCTATACTTGCGAGTTGGAATTGTTGTTGACTAACCTTGCAGGTGTATAGACCTCGGTTCAGTTGAGATGTTGTGGGATATTCACAATCTTTTGTTATCCTTATTCTCTTCATACTGCTTGTTTTAATTCAGTGGGTTTTTATATCCTACTAAGTGTTTCTATGAAATACTCATGCATTCTCTGATGCAAGCGCAAATGAAAAGTGAGATCAAGAAGTGCAGTAGTGGAAAGGCGGATTGCAGGCGCCGAGAAGAGATTAAAGACGATTTAGTTATTTGCTTTGCTTTTTATTGATGCTTATGACATTATTGGCAATTGTGTGCTATAGACTTGTAGGTTTATTTGATTTTCTTAAATGGATTATTATTAAGTAAATTCATTTCATAGTATTCATTGATGTCTATTATTGTATTACACTGATTGCGGGCATAATCGGGTTACACGTCCTTTTGAGATGATTGTAATCGGTTGGAAAATCGACTGTTCGGTCGCGTGCCTCGGATCTCTACCTCGAAATGTATCTCATTGATTGGCTTCCGCACTCCGATTGAGGTATGGGATTTCGAGGCGTGACAAAGCATGTCTTATTTGGCTTCTAACAGTTGGAAATCTCAGTCCAGGCTCAACCTAGGCTAGATTAATTCCCACTTATCAATTTATGTAGAAAGGATATGTTTTATATTTTTATATGATCCTGGTTTCAGACCAAAGCACTATTGTACACTATTCATTTGTTCTTCAATGTATCACTAAATGATTGAATTCAATCTTTACAATTTAGAGTTAGAAGATCCGAAATATTATCTAATTTTCTAAGTACTAATATATTTAGCTTAGAGCCTCTGCATTTCTCTTCTAAAACTTTGCCCCCAAGTAGTAGATACTGCATCTTCCTGTGGGAATAAGAAAGTGATTTTTAAAGCAATTGAAAATCCACAATGATAAAAGTCTTATGTGGCCAAGCTGCAAATGCAAAGGCTCCAAGCTCTTGAAAGAGGGAAGGGAAAAATAGCGTTTTAAAAACTGATGGCTTCCTAAAGATATTGTATTTTATTTTTCAAAGGCATAAAATTTAGTTTTGTTGTTAATAAAACCTGAAAGAATGAGTAATTAATAGTGTTGTGTCACATTCGAATGCAATTTAATATCTTTGGTTATTTACACATGGAGTAATAAAAAATGAATAGTTAAATTTATTCAAAAATAAAACTATAATATTTATTTGTTAAAAACTAAAACTCCAATATTCTCTCTATGTGTCCGCATTAGAAAACCAAATAATAAACCATGCACATATATATATATATATATATAAAATATCAATATATTTGTTGTATTTGTAAAAAGATAAAGATAAAGATAGTACTCAATCTATTGACATATCTTGTATATATAAATATATATATATATATATATATATATATATATATATATATATACACGTATGTATACACATAGATATTTATACATACCAATATATTTATTATATATTTGCATATATCTACGTATATAAAATAACGAGCCTGAGCTGAGTATTAGAGCGCTCGGGCTCGGCTTGTAGTGGGGCGAGCCCGAGCCAAGCCCAACACGAGCCAAGCCAAAAATCGAGTCAATCTGAGCCGAGCCGGCTCAGCCTGTTTACACCCTTATTGATGCCCCATGAATAACTTAGCGCCAAATTTCAGCCAACACATACTCTCTTCGGCCATTTTTTATTGAGACCGTCACATAATTGGTCAATTTTATTGAGATATGGGGTCCATAGTAAAAGCCTAAACTTTTTAAGTGAACTAGTCACTTTTTATCACAAAGGCGTCTTGACCTTGACCTAGGGTTGTTGCCAAGCGGCCGTCATCACTGTCTTCAGCCACCCGGTGGTAGAATAATTATCAAACAGTGTCATCTAATTTTGGTATGCTATTTTTACTAATTGTCTCAATTAAAAGTGACACGAAGGAGCCCGTTTGGTTGGCACTTTCTGCATTGAATTTTTGCGAAAAGTGCCGCTTTCCACGGTAGCGCGTTTGGTAGCGCTATTGCGGAAGAAGAAGAAGTTGCAGTGAAAGTCGACTTCATCGATAATCTCCTGAGAACTAGATTTTCGAGACGAAGCTCGGCACAGTGCAAGACGGGAAAAATTAACCAGGCCATTCCCGTGTGTTGCCCTCGCTCCTCGACTCCGCCGCTTCGCTTTGCCCTCGCCCCATTCCAGGGAAGAAGCTCTTGAAGCCCATGTTTTGCCCCCTTTATCCTGCCGCTCGTTGCTCCTGCATCTCGCCTCCTCTCCGCTCTGCTCGTCGGTGGTCGCCTCCTGCCTCTCCTCTCCTCTCCGCTCGCTCCCTAGAATAATCTGTCTTGTTTTCTTATTTTCCTCTAAATGGGCACTTGGCTGGAGATTCTTTCAAAGTCGAAAATAGAGAAATGAGAGAAAGATTCGGGTTTTAATGGGTTGAACTGCACCAAGAAGATCATTGTCAACATGGCAGTGCCTAGTCGATCGGTACTTCCTTCTCACTTTTCTTGCAAGTCATTACTTTTTTGTTTTTTTTTCATTATTATGTGCTTTGGAATTATGGGTTTGCCATGTAATGTAGATTGGTTGTTTGGAATTTGGTTTCTAATTCAATGGAAGTATTTCTGTATCTGGCAACAACGGGTTTCCTCTTTGATTGTTCTTAATTTGAGTGACATGGGCAATTAAGTATGTTATTAATGTTGACAGAGATAAAGCAGGATTGCTGAAATTGAGAACTGAAAAACTATGTGAACGGCTTAAATTTTTCACTCATTTTGGTGGTTAGAAGTTCTTTATTGTTTTACTCCCTCCGTTCCATGAAGTTCGTCTGGAGTTGAGAAAATATGGGTCTTACATTTACATGGCGTACTTTGATCCCTGAAGGCCAAAAACATGAATGGGGAAGGGAAAATTCTGTTTTCTAGTACTGGCCCTAGAGTCCAATAAACTTAACTTATTTTGCATTGCAGATGAGCTTCGTTGGATGGAGGGAGTATTCTCTATTTGACACTTTTTGTCTCTGGTTTTTCTGCTTAAGAAAGCCTACCAAGAAGGTCAAATAAGATCCATGATAGTGCAAGACGCAAGGGAGGACTGGTCCTCGATTCTAGTCTTTATGAGTTCGTTCTTTCAATGTAAATTCTTGAATTAGCAAGGTTTTATTTGTATTTTCATTTTTTTGGGGGGGTCAAAGGTAGGTTGGTTCTCAATATTTTACGGAGCTTTTGAGTGATGAGAGACATTTAAGAATGATGATCTACATAGGATTGTGTTTGCCTTTTCGTATTGTCTTTTCAAGGTTAATCCAATTCAAAGGCAGAGTTTTAATTTCAAATAGGCTAGTAACATATAGGCTAGTAACAAAAAAGTGATGGAAACAGAAGGAGTGCCGGCAACAAAAAAGTGATGGAAACAGAAGGAGTGCCTTGGCAATTAAAGTGTGTTATTTCAAATAGGCTAGTAACATATATGAATTAAGTTGTATCCTTTGAGATATTATACAATTTCGTTGCGTAGTATCTGGTGTATCTTATGTTATGAAACATAAGATGCTATATTGTAGGATATTTAGTTTTATATAGGATAATCATTCGTAAACGATGCAGTACTTAAGTTTGTTTTAATATCCATTTCTATGTCATGACCATATTTCCTCTAATCATAAATAGCTCTAAATAGCTTTTTACCTACTTACGACCATACCAAGTGCATGCCTTGCAGTGAACTGGCTGTTTATCTTTACTCTTTTTTTATTTTGTTATGCATGTTCAATAATGGCTCTATTGCAATATTTTGTTCCTATAGATTTCTTGTATTTCTAGTAAATTATCATATTTAGAGACCCTTTCTGTTGTTTCCAGAGCGGAGGAGAGGCATCTATTGTTGCAGAACTAGTTGAAGCTGAAGAAAATGCAACTCACACAATGCAAACCCTTCGAACACTACCCATTATAACAGTGAACAAGTCTGCGGCATCGCCCTTTATGAGATTTCATATATCCGTGTATGCTATTTATCCAGTTGGTCAAACTTTGTATATCTTTTATGTTTTCCTTCTTTGTTAACTTTTTCTAGTGATTCTTGGCACAAAATTTACTATATTGTCTGCCTGAGAGTATCTGTTATATTTTCTGAAACAGATTCTTATGTTACTAACTTATTTACTATACTGCACATGTTATGGATTGCTCTTCGATTTAGGATTGTCCATGAGTTAGTTAAATTTTGTTGACACACTGATGTACAAGAATTAAGGAAAATCGTAACCAATTGAGACAATTGTAAAATTTTTGCTAAAATTGTTGTAATTTTGTAAGTTATTGGTAATTCTATCAGTGTGATGAATAAGTTAAATGCCAAACACATTTCCTGGCTGAATAAACAACAAATAATTTCCTTAATTTTATACTCCATCCGTCCCATGTCTTATTTGGTTCTCAATAGGAACTACGTTGAGTTGATTTTGAAAAAACAAATAGGAAAATTAATGTGGGGGATAATAGGGAGATCGGTCTCAACCGTTCGATCACATGGATGGTTGAGATTTTTAGCATGAGGGGTAGTTTTATAACTTATCATTTTAGAATCTGCTTTCTGCTTATGTTGCCAAAGAGACTACTTGCTAGAAAGCTGACTACTAATCAGAAAGTTGATTTTTTCTTTATATCCAACCAAACACACTTCACTTGACAACTAAAATCTAAGAAGCAGAATACCCTAAATTCTGCTTCTTCTACTCCAAGAAGTTGCAATCAACCAGGCCCTAAATTGTCAATATTAGAAGTAGAAAACCCATCCGGCCTATGTATCACAACTAAACAGTCATAATTGCATGGTCTAAATGCGGCCGCACACATTGGCCCCCTGCATAATGCCTCCCTTGCAAATCTAGCACCAACCAAAGGGAAACCTTCGTAGTCCGCCTTCTGGCTGTCTGCCATGCTACCTCTGGCGATCATCAGGATACAACACACAATCGATGCATGTACACCATCAATCATGATTATCGATGACTCGTGTATGACGGCAGATAACCTCCAGGTGGACCAAAAATGCTTAGCAATCAAAGAGGATCAACGTGCAACATATTCAATTAGTAAACATAAGCAAGAGGCACTTTGGGGGATATGTGTAGGTGGAGGGTGAACATAGTCTGTTCGAGGCGTGGAAAATCGAGCAATCCAGCATGGATTTTGGGGAAACCCAAGCTGGAAAACCGTTTGGGGCTTGATTTGGCTTAGGGGCCGTTTGGGGCGTGATTAAAAGCAAAACATCCAGATGGGATGTTTTGCTACACTGTAGCATCTGGATATTTTATATATCCAGCTGAAACACCTCAGGACGTGTTTCAGCTGGATATAAAAATCCACCTGGATGCTACAGTTTTTATCCAGAATCCAGTCTGGATGTTTTGCAATAATCACGCCCCAAACGGGCCCTTAATTCAGAGGTTGGATGTGGATGGATGGATAAAACAAAAAATCAACCGTCAAGCCCCATCCAGTTGATAGACCTCAGGTGTATTAGCTGGATGTGATTAAAGTCAAAAGGGTCGAAGGCCGTATCTAAGTCAAAGGCAATGTTTGGGTGATTTTTTTTTCATACTCCAAACAAAACCAACATTCAACCGCAATCAGACAATGGTGGCTTTGATAAAATCCACGAGTAGTGCTATATCTAGTATCTACCACTTTTTTTTTATCATGGCTAGCCTCACGTGCGTGGTGAAAGCCAATGAAAATAGGGCCCACAGCATTGCCATTGAGGTGGCCTTGAGAATAAAGCCATTGAAGGGCACGTGAGGTGGCCTTGAGAATAAAGCGGGAGAAGAAGCATTTTCTAGAAGCCATCCACAACATCCCAAACACACATTTCTGAGCTCCACACGGTGTACAATCAAACAAAAATAATTAAAAAACTCCAAACAAGCTGCCATCAAAAAATTGTCACTATACAATTGCCACCAAAGAAAGTCCTATAGATGAGCGCAAATCTGTTGCGGCAGGGTAAAGCCCATCGTAGCATTAGCACCAGTAATGTGTTGCCACGTTAAAAGAGGGTTCCCAAATGGAAAGAAAAATGTTTTCCTAACTAACATTAGGTGACCAGCAAGCAGGACAAGTGGAGGGGGGACTCAAGAATCTTAGGTAAAGTTATAATTTCTCCTTTTTATCGGCCTTTTTTCCTCTCCCTTTTGTTGACGTGGCAAAATCTGTTTGGTGGTAACGTAATTTTGGTGACTAAGTTGGTCAGGCTAGATGCCCTCCATGTGCAGATACATGGGCATGAATGGACAAAATATGACAAATCTTTGGGGTGTTGAGTTCTATTTCATTTAGAGATAGCCGTTCATCTTTTTTATATGGATTTTGATGATTTCTTTTGCTTCCCATTTTGATTTACAGGTTTAGTTGTGTGATTTAAGATTTATTCTGGGCATCTGAATGCATTTGGTTTGTTAAGCATACGTATGTCCAACTTCATTCCTCCACAAAAATATACTATTGTCAAAAAAACATTTTGTATACTATGTAATTCTCCAAGGTTCTTCAACTGTGAAACTGTTGAGGACAGTTTTTCCCTTGTGAAAATAACGCATTATTGTATATTTGTGAGCATTTTATCTTTGCAAATTTTTTTTTACAAGGCCAAATGGAAGTAGGTTGGAACCTTTTTTTTCTTAGACCCAGCTTAGTTTTTTCCATTTGAAATGCACATATACTGTGGATAGTGCTCAGCAGCACAGTATCGTGCGAGTCAAAACTGCTGCTTCCAAATCATATTTAGTCACCTTTTAGGTAATTTTCCACTGTTTAGAGCAGTAGTACTTCTTCATTATTGTAATTTGTTAACCTTTTACTGGTCTGCATAGCAGGTTTCTTTTTCACTGCCAACTTTAAAAGAATGTGAGATCTTTACTGCAAAATGTTCATTTTGTGGATCTATATCTTGTTGTCAAGTTTTTGCTTTGAGCACATATTAATTGCTTTATATACAACAGCTGGATATCTCACTACAGAGAATGACAAGATTACCATTCCACAACTGATATGCACAATTTCATCCAGGATGAGAAAGTGAGGCCCCAATCCTGTCAAGATGTAAATGCAGTTTAGTTGAGCTGTATGTTGGCTTGGTGTTTGGAAACAATTAACCATTTATCAGTAATCTGATTCAATGCTTGGCATTTGGTTTGTATTACATCGAGTAATTGATTGTGCCCCAAAATATAGTATGATAGTGGAGGCTTAAAGAACTGGTTATAGTTGGATCTTTAGCTCAAATGGATAGAGTGCTCAAGGGTAGGTCAAATCCACTCTTGAGAGGATGGTGGTTCGAATCCACCGAGATCCTCATAGAAGCTAAATATTAATGTACAAAATATGAGTAATTTCTATCCATGGTGTTTAAAACTATAACTTTAGTTGTGAACAAGCATAATATGATTGTAATGAAAACTGTTATGCTCCATAGGTGGCTTTTTAAAAAGGTTAAAAATAATATAAATGAAAGACCAGTGTCATTCTATGTTGGTAAATTGGTTACCATGTTGGATAGAAATTAATCAGCCTACTAGAGTTCAAATCTTTTATGAGGGTGGAGGAGAAAATGCTTCATGAAAAAGAATACTTAGAAAACGGCAATTAGACCATTACACTATAAATATTATGTACTAGGAATGTTTCACGTGCAAAAGAACGTGCTGATTTATGAACAAAGCTAACGAAACACCAAATGTGAAAAAGTTAACGAACCACCTTTTTCATGACTAGAGCCTCTCATTTAACATGTCTTCATTTTGCGGAATCAAAATTACTATTTAATGCCTGAATATAGAGCCCAAGAATAGGCCTACGATGTAAGATGCTCTAGCCACGTCGGAAACACTTTGGTAGAGAGTACCCAAGAACCCCATCTAGGCACACTGATCACACAAATAGGTGAAATAGAATATTGGATTACCTGTAAGTATTTTTGCATTGGGACAAAGGTGTCTAAAAGAACAGGATGGATTACTTTTGCAGTACTTGCACCAATGAAGACCAATGGTAATGTATGATTCATATATGGGTACTTCTGAAGAAGTGGTTTATAGATGGGTGTTTGATAAATATTTGGTTTCCACTGAGTTGTATATCAATCGAGTGGCACAGTATCGATAAGCAGAAAACATGGTCCCTTTCCATTGACTTGCAAAAAGGCCACAGCATTCAGCAGTGTCGAGTCACACAATCCAAACCTGATACACAGTTTGCAAATCCCACTCTTGTAATCTCTTACCCGCACACGCGATCTAGAATTGCCATTAAGTCCAGCCATAATTCTACCATCTGCATACACAATCAAGAATTGCCCATTTAAAGATGACTGCCATTTACAAGCAGCATTATTACAAAGGTGCTTTCTGCCATTAAGTCCAGCCATAATTCTATCCCTTGCATACACAATCTAAAATTGCTATTTACAAATGTCTGCCATTCACAAGCTGCAATATCACAAATATGTTTTGTGACACTAAGCTCATCCATAGTTCTATCACTTGCATACACAATTTAAAATTGCTGTTTACAAATGCCGGCCATTCACAAGCTGCAATGTCATGAATGTGCACTGTGCCATTAATTACAGACATAATTCCATCACTTGCAGACACAATCTAGAATTCTCATTTACAAATGTCTGGCCAATGAAGTATGTACCCAAAAATGTCTACGAAAAATTAGGTGCAGGCAAAAAAATTCCTCATTCGACCTACTTTGCTTGATGAGAGCTGTTTTTTACCCGTGCAATGTTGCCTTTTCACCACTGATTTCTTTGACGGCAGGTATTTCCTGCATAGGTACAAGTCGCCATAACCCAAATTATTCCACTATAAAGTACTAACTTTTTTCCCTCACAAATACAATTGACTACAAGTAGAAGATACCTGACTCTAACTAGAGTTGTCATTGGTCAAATCTATAGGATAAGTAGCATCAACTTGCAGCTGTATATTTTTCAACTAATATTGAATGCCAAAAGGCATGTGATTGATAAAACATAAAACCAATTTCTGATTGAAAAAATAAAATTGTGAAGTATAACAGTTAGCGTTCTAAACTGCATCACAAAATCGTGTACTGAAGTACATCAGTTTATATACGATGATGACAAGTTGATCAACACGGATATCATTTACATCATGATAAGAGCAATTATATACCCAAAGTATAGTGTCAATCTAGGTTAGGCAAATTATCTAACCATTTGTGCCTGCACAAAGTTCAATATGGACATTGCTTAAGAAAGAAAAATATATGAGAAAACCGAGAGTGAAGCTGACAATCATTCAGAAAACTAATGTAGCAGACCCACTTCTCTTTTTTTTTTTGGTCTTTGACAGTAAGCTGACCCAATCCTTTTGATATAAACATGGACTTGAAAAGATTTAATCCCTCCGGTCACTTTTAATTCATTTGAAAAAAAAACAGTATGTACCGGAGGGAGTAGATTATAAACAAATATGTGAACATCACAATATTACAAAATGGGTAATCCGCATTATTATGAGTTCCTAATAAGCATTTGTTTAATTATACTCCGTCGGTCCGGAATTATTATCACCATAAGGTTTTCCAAAATGAACCAATTTTAGTTCATTCAGAACATCCTTACGGTGATACTAATTCTGGACAGAGGGAGTATGTAAACAACTTGTGAACCAGAAAAGTGGACAGAGTAAGACCAAACACCCAAACTTCAAAAACAACTTTTACATTATTACAACAATGAAAGGATTTCTAATTTGATGATCTAAAACTCATAAGAAGACAGTGAAGAACCAGAGAGAGAGAGAGAGAAAAGGACACGAAATTGGAGGGGAGGGTTCGGCGGTCCAGGGGCCAGGCGTGGAAGAAGTATCGGCCGCAAGGAAATCACGCCTGGGGATTGGGAGGAAAGAGAGAAGGTGGTGGGGGAAGACAGGTTCGGGTTCAGAGCATGGAATGTCGTATCGGATATCGGTAAAATATCGGTCGGCGTAAGAGACGAAATATCGGAGATATTGTGTAAAAAAATATCGGTCGTCAAAAACTAGTTTTTACCATATATTTTCACAATCTAACATCTAAAATGAGTTATACTAATTTAAACAAAGAATAGATTTCAAAATATGCATATTAGGATAGAAAACAAACATGAAAGTTTTTTTTTCCCAAAAAAAAAAAAAAAATTGAAAAAAAATTTTTTTTTTTCAAAAAAGGCCGATATATCGGCGATATTTGGAAAAAACCTGAAATCCGATACTTAATGGTATCGGCGTATCGGTTTGTGTCCGATACCGATATATCGGCGATCTGACATTCCATGGTTCAGAGGGCTCTGTTTCATGAACCCCGCCTCACGAGTTTGCACCGGGAAACGACGGCTAACAGGGTTTCTTCACATGATGATTTCCGTTTGGGACGTGGCACCACCAGATTGGTGGTTAACACAACGAGGGGCTTAGGTCGCCGCAACAGATCACTCGTCTCCCGGCCAGTATTGTTAAAAACAGGACAAATTTTTTGGTGTAGATACGGCACCAAGCTGCTGGCATGCTAGATTATACGGCATGCATCTACCATAATATCTACTCTCCGTTCCAAAATATTATATATATTTAAAAATATTCATTTTTTAAAATATTGTGTACATTTTACTAAGTTATATGACTTCTTCTTTTCAAAATTAGAGGAGACTTTGAAGTATTGACTTGAATTTAGTTCGTAAATAAGAATATGAATTGGACTGGATATGAAGGAGAAGAAGTCATGTGATTTCTTTGCGGGCTTCATGGTTCAATAAAAATAAGAATTTTCTTAAATGTACATAGTATTTTGGAACGGAGAGAATATATTTCTATAATTTTTGTATTTGTATAAAGTCAGTGTATGTTGGGTTGGACCGTTGGATTCGTGATATATCGTAGTCATTTGGAAACTTCGCCTATCGCTTTCTTGTTGATACGATGATGTATGCGAGTTGGAGACTCGGAGCACATCATGTTCTGATTTACACAAGCCCAGACGAAAGAGGAGAGGAGCGTGCTCGAAGACTTAGCCGGTTGAGGTAGGATTGCCGGACTGTAAATTCCCTCCGTAGTCCGTTCCTTATGTCTTTTTCGATTTGCTATCACTTTTTGCATTGGATGATCGGTCATGTGCACCGCTCTGCGTTCCGAATAATCTGTTTTATCCACCGTCTCCGCTCGGCATCGACGTTTATGCCTCTGTGCGTTGGCTGGGAGAGATGGGTAAAACTAGGGAGGTTGTAGGAGCGCCGTCACCGTTCTAGTTGGCCGCCGGCGAGGCACAGCGGCGGGAGCGGAGACAGCGCTGCTACTGCCGCTGTTTTTACTGAAGCATCACAACCCGCTCGGGTTTAGGATATTTTAGAACCCGGCCCAGATGTTTTATGAAAAATAAAATAAAACTGAACCGAGCCTGGTTCAGCAGCAAACAAAATGCACAAAATTTAGGATTTAAGTTATGACACCCTGTCATGTAGGATTTGCGTGGTGCACTCGGCATAAGCTACTATTCGCCCGCCATATTTGGTTGATTTTGCTAATAGTTTGCATTTGCAGTTCATGATCGTCCTCTTTTTAGATAAGAATGGAAATGATTCTTGTGTGGATTTCGGATTTGGAGGTCTTGTAATTGTTTCTTGTTACCTTTTCTGATGGAATTCAACGAGCAAATGGAATACCTGAAATTAACATGTTTTGAATTATCACAAAAACAACTACAAATTCTAGCTTGAATCTACAAACTAGGTTTCGAATCCACGAAGACTTGAAACAAACTGAATCGATAGGTTCAAGAAAAGGGAAAAAAATAAAATAGAGCCTCTGTTCTTCAGGAACGAGATATCCAAATTTTGAGAATCAGACAATAACCAACTAAAACAGAAAAGAAAAACCCTATTTATAGCCTTCAGGCTCCAACTAAGGAGTCCGGATTTACTGGTGAAGCTTCACCAGCAGATCCGGTTCCCCAACTAAGCTTCAAACGGTAATTTGTGGCTGGAATGGATAGACATTGACCCAATTAATCCTCGTGACTTCAAATATTACATGCTACTGGAGCTCCATCACTACCCTCTGTCCAATCAACACGCAGTGTATGGTTTTGGAGTACAGATAGCGATATCACTTTATTTGCTACATAGTCTAGGGATATCACTGGTACCACAGATTTTAATTTATTTATAATACTTAGATTGAAATAACATAGAATTTCTATGCCCAACATAATTTCTCGATATAACTTTCCTTATAGATATGTTGACAATCATATTGGACGTGTTTCAAATGATCCGTATGCAACAGATACTTCCATAATTTTAACATTTGCATACACGACTTTCATTACTTGGTCAAACCTACAATTGGATTACAAAGAGTACTATGGTTTGTTTCATGTAGTAATGGATGTGGCGAGTTCGGATTTGCATATTATTTTTTTGAGAATTTTGATCCTCGGTGGCATCTTGGATTTTGTTTTTTCTGTTTGAAATGGGAAAAAATGTTAAAAAATTATTGTCCTGTTCTTTAGGTTTAGAGAGTGAAAATATCTTGGTGCTATATGAAGGTAATATCTATGTACTATTGAGCATGGCCAGATTTTTTGGGTTCCCCATTGCTGACTTCCGGTTATTATATATAAAACAGCACAAGGGCTTTTCAGCCACGCGATTTCGGTTCCATGCTGGGCTCTAAATGAGGGGGCTGGCGCGAGCCCCTGGCCATATCAGCTTCTTCCTCCTGTTTGTTTTTTTTACATAGAAAGCCCATATGAGAATATGCTCTGCTATCATGCACCATTGTCTTCTTTTTGTGCCTGATGATGGGCTGTAATTTGACAAATCGATTAATTTAAGCTATTTTTTTCTAGCTTTGATCATGTCCCAGTTTTACATGTGTCTTGAGGCCCACCATTTCTGTGTTTGCGTAGTTTTACTTGTGAGCCATGATTGATGAAAATGCCTTTTAATTTGTCACGGGCTTCTTTATATAACATGTTAGGTCTGAAAATGTTGTTTTTAGTCTCAAAACAGAGGTCAAATCATTTTGTTTCATACCTTTCCAGATGTTGAATAACTTTCCAAATGGAAAAAGACATAAAATTGCTATACCCAACATAAATCATCGAGATATCTCACTGAAATGGTGAAATTCATTTAGATGTGCTTCAAAAATGCATATATTTCCATTATCAGATTTTGCATACACAATGGGATAAAGTTTATTTTAAACATAAGCACATGATAAAGTTAAAGATTGTGATGGATGCAACCAAAATACTTCCTATTGGGTTTGAGCTCATTTCTGCAATGCATAAAAATTGAGGAGAGTGATTACTTGGGATATAAAATATTTTTTTAATTCGAAGGGTAACATGATTATTAATGATCTGATCTGCCTAAATTGTGGAGAGTGATTATTAATGATCTGCAGAACTTGTTGCCCTCACCATGGATTGTGGAAATGACAGTCCAGGAGTCAATAAAGAAGATGTTGCTCTTTCCAGAGAACAGACTAAGGTTTGTATTCCTTTCTAACATATGAGAGATGTCTGGTACACCTATATTCCTTTTGACTCCTGCCTAATTATACTTTAGTCAAAGGATGAGTAATTCAAGCCAGCCCACACCCCACACACTGACGGTGGAGATCCACCTTCTAAAAATACACGGATGGTGGATGTCCACCGACCGTGTTGGGGTTGGACTGGCTAAAAGGTGGATGGTGAACAACTCATTCCTTAGTTATATGTACTGGGAATGGATGAAAGTGGAAGGGAGATCATCTGCATATAAATTGTGTCGTCCTCTTTTTTCATACAGGGGAATGAGATGATCAGAATGGGCTTCACATTGCATTAACATATTTTGTTTTTCCACATTTGCATAACATATTTAGTTTTCTGCCATATGTAGATGCGGCGCGACCAAGAAGGGAGCCCAATAGCGAAAAAAATGGATCCACATGTCCATTCATGCAAACCAAGTTGTCACAGTGGAAGGGAAAATCCAACTTCAAAGAGTCGGGTAATCTTCCTTCTTTTTTGATCTCTATCATTCTTGGAGAATATTTGTCATCATAATTTCTTCCAACCACAGGTTCAGATAGCAAATATGTTGAGCTTTTTTGTTGCGTCTCTCTTGGCTAGAAGAGAGCTATTGGCACCTGTCGCACTTAAGTTCTCTAGATGTCCATGAAATGGTTTTCTTTCACATAGAAGTGATTAGGTATTTTCTTAGTCTCATATATCCCATTCTATAAGAATTTTGGAAAAGCAGATGTTAGATATTTATCAAACATGGTTCCTCTGGTCCTTTGTAATGCTAGGCACAACTTTCAGTTATGATCTGCAGTCTATAAGTTGTCGGTTATAAATGTTATTGTTGATTGCCATAGATCACGGTAGTAGTTATGTAGGATCATTATTGAAGATCTGGAATGAACTTAGAAGCATGACTTTTGTTGGGCCGTATGCGAGTTTCTTTGCTGATAGGCGAAAGAACACTTGGTGTAAACAATTAACTATTTCTATTAATCAGAAGAGCATGTTTTTCTATGCCAAAATAATTAGATTAATACATATCAATGGTATGATCCAAATGATTTTGCATTATAGTTCCATGACATTACTTAATTTTACTGAATATTCACATTGAACAACTGTCATGTTCTTATTCGGTTTATTTATTTGATTAAATTTTGCAGTGCATATAGATAACTGTTTTTCGGCTAAATTATAGTTAAACTCCTCCCTTTCTTAGTAACTAGTAGATGCATGAAATTAAAAATTTTGACGTCTTTATATATTTCTAGATAATCCTATACTATTCAGGTGTAATCCTACAGTGAATTTCCTTTCAGTTATACCTTTTTGGTAAAGTACTCAGTATTGCAATTTATGTTCTCAAAAAAAGAGTGAAATATATAGAATCGATCTTTATATGTTCTGGAGCTTCTTGTAAGTTTCTTGCTACGAGCATTAGAACTGCAAAAGGAAAGTAGCACAGTTTTAGTTTCAGATGAGACCATTTTGATCCAACTACGTGTATGGCCGATTAGACAAGTAGCAAAAATCCATTCACAATTGGAAGACTAAGATCATGGTTACTTGAATTTATGTGTTTTCCTATTTCATGCAGGTTGGAGCCACCCAGGGCAACCATTGCGGCTGCTGTATATTATGAACATAGAAAAGTTGGTCAGTGTATAGAAATACAGAGAGAGGAAAAGAACTTCTGAAACTGCAAATTTATGTATAGAAATACATGAGATTGGTTTCATGCAGTTTACATGAGCCCGAGTAATCTTGAACTGTTAGATCAAGATCTGATAGTGGTGATGATTCATACTCACCTACCCAGTGATTTGATGCCCGAGGATTCTTGAACCGTTAAATCAAGATTTGATGGTGGTGATGATTCACACTCACCTGCTCATTGATTTGAAATGTACCCCAATACCTTGATATGTAAGATGAAGTTGGTTTGACTCATACATGATACAACCTACATGATATGTTTCTCAGTATTAGTTTATTTTCTTATGTTATTTTGATTATTTATCTTGTTGGCCTTAAGATCTTAATTAAGTATTCTGTAATAAGGCCCAGTCGGATTTGCCGAAGCCCAATGTCGGTGTATTAGCCCAAGCCCATAATGTCGGCCATCTTTGGATCATTTCATGCAGTCCTTTTCACTGCAAGATACAAGAAGCAAGATGCGATGCAGATGCAGTCCTCGTCAGTGCATGAGATGCAGTCCTTTTCATATGGAAGACCAACTCTCAACCAGTACTAAAACGAAAACAGAGCCTCTGCTCGCCATTCCCATTTCCCAGGCGGCCAGCAAGCCCAGGCGAGAGGAGAGGAGCGTGCTCGAAGACTTTGCCGGTTGAGGTAGGATTGCCGGACTGTAAGTTCCCTCCGTACTCCTTATGTCTTTTTCGATTTGCCATCACACGTATTGCATTGGATGATCGATCATGTGCGCCGCCCCAGCGTTCCGAAGAACCGGTTTTATCTACCGTCTGCGCACGACATCGACGTTTATTTTTCTGTGCGTCGACGGTGAGAGATGGGTAAGGCTAGGTGGCTAGGGAGGTTGTAGCGGCGGCGTGCGAACTGGTAGCGAACACCTCCGACACCGTTCACTCTCGTTCGGGCGTTGCATTTATTTGCTGGCCTCCATGGAATCCGGAGGCGGAGACCCTCTCCGACATGCACCAGAACGGGACGCGGATCCTCATCCGCTGGTGCTGGTGCAGGCCATCCAGCGGGACATCCTCACCGCTGTAGGTGGTGCAAGGCGCTGCGGCGGCAGCGGAGACAGCGCTTCCACTGCCGTTATCCGCCGTGAGATAGTAGGCGTCGGTGAAGAAGCCCATCCCGGCGATGACGATGGCCTTGGCACCGTCGAGCGCCGAGAAAACTAAAACCTCTGTTTTCTTCGTCATTTTCCTCTGTTTGATCCCGACTGTTCGGTTCAGTTTTATTTTATTTTTATATAAAACCTCAATGGGTCGGTCTAGGATATTTTAGAACCCGGCCCAGAGGTTTTATGAAAAATAAAATAAAACTGAACCGAACCTGGTTCTCGGAGGGCTACTATTCGCCCGTCATATTTGGTTGATTTTGCTAATAGTTTGCATTTGCAGTTCATGATCGTCCTCTTTTTGGATAAGAATGGGAATGATTCTTGTGTGGCTTTCGGATTTGGAGTGCTTGTAATTGATTACTGTCACCTTTTCTGTCTTGTGATGGGTTTTAATTAGAGGGAATTATCCAGTTAAGCTATTTGTATTTTTTTATGATGCTAATGTCTTTTAACACTCACATTAAACCCTTTGTACTCTCTCTCGGCACTAATTAGAGGGAATAGATGCAATTGATTTTCAAAATGAACTAAGAACAAAATTAGCTCATTTTGAAAATCAATTAAAATCAATTGCATCTATGAAATTGCCCGGAGGGAAGTATTATTTTGCTTGAACTATGATTGAGGAAAATACCTTTCAATATGTCACAGGGCTGTTTGATTAACGTATTAGGTCTGGAAAAGAAAATGATATTTGTACACTTAATCTCTACTCGAAAACCCTACATTGGCTTTTGATTGTATAGAGGATGGTGGAACCCTCCTATTGTTGTGGGGCCCGATTTTCTAATGGAATTCAATGAGCAAATTGAAAACCTGAAATCAACTTATTTTGAATTCGGAAAAAGTTTAAATGAGATCGCTCTCATTTGGCTTATATGAGACCAGTTCAAATCATAGGCATTGGATCTTGATCTGATGGCTACAAGGGTGAGTGATAGTTCATACCCACCCACTGATTTGATACCTACCGTTGGATTGGAATTCAACTGAAAAGACTATTCTCATGTCCCTTATATGAGAATAATCTCATATAAAACCAGCCTCTTTGAATTGTCACGAAAACAACTACAATTTTAGCTTAAATCCACAAACTGAGCTTCGAATCCACAAAGACTTGAAACAAATTGTATCCACAGTTCAGCAAAAGGGAAAAAATAAAATAGAGCCTCTGTTTTATTTTTTTCCCTTTTGCTGAACGAGGGATCCAAATTTTAAGAGACAATAATCGACTAAAAGAGAAAACAAAAACCTCATGTTGTGATCGATGGGATCACAAGTACTGGAATTAGCGAAACGTAAAGAAGAAGAGAAGAATGGAGAAGGAAAAGAGACTTCAATATTGCATAACCTTGGACGAGGGAGAAGACCCTCCTTATAACAAGAGGGGCGCATCTCCTAGGGAGGCGCACCAGCTACTGGCCTGCTGATGGGTCGTGATTCTAGCCCGTTACAGATATGATTGATACCCATCCTCCACCAGCCACGTGGCATCTTCTAAAGACTGGCTCCGCCACGCGACGAGCACCTCGGTCACAACCCGACCCGAATGACGAACGCGATGTTTGTTGATCGTTTAAATATAAAACCCTTGCAAGTGCACAAGGCAATTGTACTACGGTGAGTATGGAAGGGGTTGTCGAACCTCAGGGACGGATTAATATTCTACCAAATTCAAGAGAGAAGCAGCAGTTTTTAATTAATCTAGAGAAAAGCAATGAACTTTAATTAAACTAAGCTGAGATTAATCAATAGGAGAAGTACCAAGGCTTTGAATCCACCACAATAGACTAGTGTATCGTCTCTCTCTCTCTTTTGAATTCAGATTTCCAGTTGGCTAGCGTATTCCTCTCGGACATACACTTGTCAATTCAAATTATAGTGCCCTCCTCTCGGATGTAACACATAAATCTATTAAAACATGGAACTGTGATCTATCTCTCTCGAGTATAAACCAATGAGACTTTATTAATATGTAACACTTCAGAGCCCTTACGTTCCTCTCGGACACGCAAGTGCTCTTTCAGATTGAAATCCACAAAGATCCACTCTTGTCTCTCTCGAGTACAAAGAATAAACTCTAATGAATTAACTTTTATTGCATAACAAAGATTCATACACCAACTAGAATAAAAACATAATATGAGAGAAAGAAACAATACAACCAATCAGTTGGGTTTCATCTACGCCTTGGAAGAGAGTCTAGCCAAGCATGGGAAGAGAATCCATCAACAAATTCTTCAAGTTCTTCTTCTTCTTCTTCTTCCTTTGCTCTAGCCTCCAAGGTCTCCAAAAGAACTCAAAACTCTATTCTTGCATACCCAATACGTTCTCCCTTAAGGCATATATATAGGGGTGAAGGAAAGCCCTCAAATCCCCTTCCAAATTCCCGAGTCAAAATAGGGTTAAATTGCGGTTTCCGTATGCACCGATCGATCGCCCCGTATGCACTCGATCGATCGTTTTAACGAACGTAGCCGAACGAAGCCGTTTTCCTTTGTTAATTACTCCCGATCGATCGTATGGCGAACGATGCCGGACGAAGCCGATCGATCGTTTTTTACTGTCTTCAAAACTTTGCGCAAATCCAAAAATTCCAGTAGATACGGTCGATCGTTTGTGTGTTCCGATCGATCGTATACAGGATCGATCGCGTAAAGGTTGCGATCGAACGTTTCTACTGTCCGGAAACTTTCAAATAGCTATAACTTTTTGCTCCGAACTCCGAATTGCGCGTGGTTGGTGGCGTTGGAAAGCTGACTCCTTGAACTTTCACATGAGACTTGAATCAGTCCAATCCGATATTTGTACACGGAGTTATGATAATTTGACCATTGAAGTCCGTTTTCGCCATATTTTTGCATCTTTGCTCTCATTTCCTACAAAACCAAAAACTATATTAAAGTAGTAGTTATTCTAATCAACACTAGCATAAACATAAGTTTAGGAGATAATAAAAATGCATATTTCATGTATAGATCACACCCCCAAAACCTAGATTTTGCTAGTCCCTAGCAAAACAAAACAAAACAAAATCAAACAAACTAAGGAACTAATGCATAAAAGTAAACACCACTTTCGTAGGGAACACGATTGCATTGAGCGTATGCAACAAGCCGGTAAACCCTCTAGGTGTCCCTAGTAGGACGAGTGTTGTCTCGTGAGGGTTTGCAGCCATGCTACCCACAAACATGTATTTATTAATCTAATTAACCTAAGTGCAAAAATAAAGCAAAAATTAAAACATTACAAAACAAGCAAACCTATTATCCCGATAAATACATACTACAATGCTTAAGAAAATCAACCACATGTACTTGGTTCATAATCAACAGGAATATAGAAGCCCTCAAGTAAGTGGTTTTATTCCACACTTTCATCTTGGAAATTTCTGCTCAACATATTATATAGCATGATAACATAAATAGTAGAAAGTGTAGAACATTGTAGGCAATACAATCTAAATTTCATGTTTATACAGATCCAGTGTTACCCCATTAACCAAAAGAACATCAGAATCTACATAGTCATCGTAATCTTTAGGTTCATGATAGCACAGATCTGCGCGCCTCCTTCGGGTCCAACATTCTAGATTTGAGAGGATAATACACCACACGACTTTTTTTTTTCTTTTTTTTTTTTTTTTCCGCCTAGGACTGTGTAAGGCCTGACTTCAAGATGCTTAGGTTTAGCAATGACTCAGGCCAATGACTCCCAGCCAGTTGGCTTAGGGCATTAGGTATTAAGAGACCGCTTCGGGCCCGAGCATCAGCCTAAGTTAATCCTATAAGTCAAGCAGCCCCTTTTTCTTTCATTTTGTTTTCATTTTTTTTTTCACATTTTCCATTTTCATTATTCATATTTTTCAGCACATCTTTATTTTGTCCAGGCTGTATTATACTCTCAACCTATTTCCGGTTCCAACCCCTTGCCATAGCCAAGTAAATGGTCTATCATGATCTTTTAAGCTCAACAGACAACTACACATCATTCCAATGACTATGACTAAAGACATCCCAACTGTAAATTAGCATTCAACAAATCTCTAGATGGTATTACTTTATGTACTAGTGTGTGTAAGTGAATTTTCTTAGTTCAAGCACTTATTCCAAGAGGACTGTAATAGAAAGATATGCTCAGTTAAGTGTATCTATCCTCCAGTATACTTACTCACACTTCCAATGTAAATTAATCTCCTAAGAATTGTAACATGCATTATTACGGGATAAACTATCAAAACCTGAAAAAAAATACTAACAAACAACCTAAAAACGAATCAAATTTTATTTTTTATTTTTCTAATTTTTTTTTATGCAAGCACTATTCCCTCCCCCAAACCTATTATGAACATTGTCCTCAATGTGAACAAAATATAGCATGACAATGAGCATATAACAAAGAAAATCAAATAAAGGAGAGAATACACCTGAATACGTGGGTTGCCTCCCACCAAGCGCTAAGTTTAACGTCTTCAGCCAGACGTAACCACGATCTTGTGCGGGGTTCGGATCCTCAAGAATTTAACCTGGATTAATTAAATGATTGCCCCACACACTCCTATCCTTGTTGCCTATATATGGAGCACATCGTGGAATAAAAGGATGAAATGGTGGGTGGGGAAGCTTTGAATAGAAGGGTCCCTGCATTAACCATGAAGAAAGGTCATTAGAAAATTTTAGAATAAAGGGCTCCTTCTCCAAATTAACCATTTTAGCCTTAGGGGCCTCTTCTAGTAACCCAATTGGGAAAGCTTCCTCAATTAGTGACTCTACTAAACAATCTATGAAACAGTTTAAGTTACTATCAATAAACAAAGAGTTAGATTGAGCTAGACAAGGTAGGAATGGTGCTTTAGGAACAAAAGGTTCCATTAATAGTTCCATAGACTGTGACTCCTCAGATATAGAAGAAGGTTTAAAAATTGGTTCTATCAACACACTTACTTCTTCTTGAATTTCTACACCCTCTTGATCATTATGTAAAACCCACTCAAGCTCCTTATTAAGGGATGTAACATCAAAATTAGGGAAAAAAACAGATCCCTTCATCAGAAAATTGGCCCTTCGGATATTGAGGCTCGACAGGTAAAATGCATTCGTCGTTCTTATTCATGGCCTGTGTTAGCTGTTCTAACTGTATTTCAATGTTGGCAAGAGCCTGTGTGTGAGAATGTACAATCTGGGCATGGGTCCGTATTTCATCTCTCATCTCCTCACATTCAGTTTTAATCTCGGTTAAGTGTGAGAGGAGCATTTGGCTCATTTGACTCATCTGGTCTTCCAAGGTCGGTTGGCCAAACTGAGGAGTAGAGGCTAGTTGGTAAGGTAATTGATGGCTTAGGAAATCATGTCTAGGGGCCTGATGAAGAGTGGGCCCAGGGTTGGGTTGCTCCCAAGGGTTGTTAGGATGATCCTCCCACCTATGAAGACTTTGGGCCTCATTCACATATTTTCTTATAAAATCAGGGTACTCATGGGCCAAAGGGCACTCTACTGGGGTGTGAATGGGACTTAAACAGAGGGCACATGGTTCCGACATATGATGAGTTGTGTATTGTAGGGAAGATGTGCCACTCCCAAAATTAGAGTGATTATCCCACTCACGGTTGTAAGTATCAGCATATAAGGGATGTGGGTGGTAGGGCACTTCATAGGGAGGGGGATTAGGTATGTGTGAAGAACAATAATCATTAAAGCTCCTATATGGGTTCTCATGGCTAAATCCATAGAAAGGTGAAGACATTTCTTCACCATGCATTCATCAACTGAACCACAATATCACACATCCACAAATCAAATAAACAACCCTAGATATCCACAACTAGCAATCATCAGTCCTAGATATCGACAACTAACAGTCCTAATAGCCACAACTAGCACAACATGCAGTCACAGAAAGAAAAGAAAAACACCAAACACACAAGTTAATCTAAAAAGGGAAGAATAAGAGAATGCAAACTAGGGGAAGGGGTGGCCCTTCCACGTTGGCGAGAATTCCACGTCTTCTCTTAACCTTGCAAAAAAGAAAGAAAAAACACAAATTAAGCTACTGATAAATAATCTAAGTTAAGACTCACTAAACTACTCTAACACTAATTATGCTAAGAATCTGGTAAACTATTGTGCCGTCCCCGGCAACGGCGCCAAAAACTTGATCGTTTAAATATAAAACCCTTGCAAGTGCACAAGGCAATTGTACTACGGTGAGTATGGAAGGGGTTGTCGAACCTCAGGGACGGATTAATATTCTACCAAATTCAAGAGAGAAGCAGCAGTTTTTAATTAATCTAGAGAAAAGCAATGAACTTTAATTAAACTAAGCTGAGATTAATCAATAGGAGAAGTACCAAGGCTTTGAATCCACCACAATAGACTAGTGTATCGTCTCTCTCTCTCTTTTGAATTCAGATTTCCAGTTGGCTAGCGTATTCCTCTCGGACATACACTTGTCAATTCAAATTATAGTGCCCTCCTCTCGGATGTAACACATAAATCTATTAAAACATGGAACTGTGATCTATCTCTCTCGAGTATAAACCAATGAGACTTTATTAATATGTAACACTTCAGAGCCCTTACGTTCCTCTCGGACACGCAAGTGCTCTTTCAGATTGAAATCCACAAAGATCCACTCTTGTCTCTCTCGAGTACAAAGAATAAACTCTAATGAATTAACTTTTATTGCATAACAAAGATTCATACACCAACTAGAATAAAAACATAATATGAGAGAAAGAAACAATACAACCAATCAGTTGGGTTTCATCTACGCCTTGGAAGAGAGTCTAGCCAAGCATGGGAAGAGAATCCATCAACAAATTCTTCAAGTTCTTCTTCTTCTTCTTCTTCCTTTGCTCTAGCCTCCAAGGTCTCCAAAAGAACTCAAAACTCTATTCTTGCATACCCAATACGTTCTCCCTTAAGGCATATATATAGGGGTGAAGGAAAGCCCTCAAATCCCCTTCCAAATCCGAGTCAAAATAGGGTTAAATTGCGGTTTCCGTATGCACCGATCGATCGCCCGTATGCACCGATCGATCGTTTTACGAACGTAGCCGAACGAAGCCGTTTTCCTTTGTTAATTACTCCCGATCGATCGTATGGCGAACGATGCCGGACGAAGCCGATCGATCGTTTTTACTGTCTTCAAAACTTTGCGCAAATCCAAAAATTCCAGTAGATACGGTCGATCGTTTGTGTGTCCGATCGATCGTATACAGGATCGATCGCGTAAAGGTTGCGATCGATCGTTTCTACTGTCCGGAAACTTTCAAATAGCTATAACTTTTTGCTCCGAACTCCGAATTGCGCGTGGTTGGTGGCGTTGGAAAGCTGACTCCTTGAACTTTCACATGAGACTTGAATCAGTCCAATCCGATATTTGTACACGGAGTTATGATAATTTGACCATTGAAGTCCGTTTTCGCCATATTTTTGCATCTTTGCTCTCATTTCCTACAAAACCAAAAACTATATTAAAGTAGTAGTTATTCTAATCAAACACTAGCATAAACATAAGTTTAGGAGATAATAAAATGCATATTTCATGTATAGATCATTTGTCAATAATAGAAGCAGGGGAAAACTCTTCAGAATCCGCTGGCCCCATGAGAAGTGGAGGTGCGCTGGGAGTAACCATATTCGAGTCGCCAATGAATTTACGGAGACGTGAAACGTGGAAAACAGGATGGACCAATGAGCCAGGCGGTAGAGCCAATCGATATCCCACCTGGCCAATGCGCTCCACCACTGTATAGGGCCCATGATAACCGGGTGCCAACTTCGAGTGCTCGGAACGAAATACGGACATCTGGCGCAATGGTAGCACCGACACATAGACCAAATCCCCCAACTGGAAGACCCGATCGGTGTGCTTGCGATCATAGACCTGTTTCATACGGTTCTAAGCCAAATGCAAGTTGACCTTGAGTTGCCTGAGTACCTCGTCCCTAGTCTGGAGCATGTAATCCACCTCAACAATAGATGAACGGTTAGGGACATAAGATAATACCATAGGAGGCGGCCGACCATACACAATCTCGAACGGAGTGAAGCCCGCACGAGTGTGATATGCTGTGTTATAGGACCATTCGGCCCAAGGTAAGAGCCGGAGCCAATGTCGAGGTTGATTGCCCATAAAACACCGCAAATATTGTTCTAAACACCGGTTTATGACCTCCGTCTAGCCGTCTGTCTGTGGATGATAAGCCGTGCTCATATGTAAGTCCGTACCTTGGAGAGCGAAGAATTCGGGCCAAAAACTAGAAAGGAAGACATAGTCTTGATAAGAAACAATAGTCTTTGGCATCCCATGTAACTTAGTGACTTCTTTCACATATAGTTCAACAACATTCCGAGCTGTAAAGGGATGACGCAAGGCACATAAGTGAGCATATTTGGACAACCTATTGACAACCACCAAAATGATGGATTTTCCTTGGACCATGGGTAATGCTTCGACGAAATCCATTGAAACATCTTCCCAAATATTATCCGGAATGGGTAAGGGCTGAAGGAGGCCGGCTGGTGAAGTGGTTGCCGCCTTGGCCCGCTGACAAGTATCACAAGCTGAGACATAAGTCTGGATTGCACGTCGTAGATCCGGCCATAAGAAACTCTGGCTCACTCTCTTGTAGGTGCGGAACGATCCTTCGTGGCCCGCGAGTGGTGTGTCATGAAAATGAGAAATGATGTGACGGTGCAAATTAGAATAATTGGGCACCCATAAGCGCTCTCTCCAAAACAAAAGTTCATCCCGCCAGGCATATAAGTGCTCAGTGACGGACTTGGCCTGAAGGCGATGAACCACCTATTTGGTCAATGGGTCCTCCAAGTATGAGAGATCCTGAATAAAGGGGCAATTGGGCCCGGATAACGCCATACACAGGCCCTCCATGGGCCGCCGTGATAATGCATCCGCGACAGTGTTCTCAGCGCCCTTCTTGTAAGTAATTTCATAACCGTATTCCAGTAGCTTACTGGCCCATCTCTGCTGAGCCGGAGTAGACACACGTTGCTCCAAGAAGCACTTCAGCAGTTGGTGATCGGTCTAAATGGTGAACCATCCCAAAAGGTATGGGCCGCATGAATGATGGCCCAAAAGGTATGAACCGTTGCTCCAAGACACACTTTGTCACAGCATGAATGATGGCCAACATCTCGCATTCATAGGTAGGCAATGAAAGAGTACGGCCTGACAAGGACTTACTGAGAAAAGCAATTGGGCGGTCCTTCTGCAAGAGGACAGCCCCAAGGCCCGTATCTGAGGCGTCAATCTCAACCACAAACGGAAGACTAAAGTCTAGTAGCCCCAATACCGGCGCGCTGGCCATAGCCTGCTTGAGTCGGTCAAATGCCATTTGTGCTTCTTTGGTCCATGAGAAGGCTCCATTTTTCAATAAGGTCATGAGTGGCCCGACAATGATTCTGTATTGGCTGATGAAACCACGATAATAGCCCATCAGCCCCAAGAACCCTTGCAGCGCCTTGACACACTGGGGTGTCGGCCAAGCTAGCATGGCTGTAACCTTGGACAGGTCAGTGGCGACACCCTCAGACGAAATGATATGCCCCAAATATTCCACCTGTGAACTGTCAAAAGAGCACTTCGAACGTTTCAGAAATAACGAATTGGCACGTAAGATCGAAAAAACCGACCTGAGGTGACCCAAGTGGTCCTCCCATGACCGGCTGTAGATACGAATATCGTCGAAGAAGACCAATACAAACTGACGGAGGAAAGGATGGAAGATGTCATTCATCAAGCTTTAGAAGGTGGCGGGAGCATTTGTTAGCCTAAACGGATGTGGGGGTAGTGATATGGGCGAATGTTAGTCGGTTGAGCCCCTGGAATAAGTGGAATGTGGTGGTCGTGGTTCCTCTGTGGTGGAAGGCCTATGGGCTCAGAGAAAATATCTGCATGTTCATCCAGGAGGAGGCACATATCCTGCGGTCTTGTTCCACATCCTCAATGGCACAGTGCTGAAGGAACACCCCCTAAGGTGCGAATCGGGATAAGGACTCCACGGCCTGTGTTGAGTGCAAGGCCCTCGGTTGGGACCCATGTATACGCACCTGCTCCCCTTGTACTTAGAAGTCCATAGTGAGGTCGTGGAAGTTCCAAATCACATCTCCTAACTCCTGCAACCATTGTACATGAGCCCCTTTGGTAGGCAAGAGGAACAGGTCCGTAGTAAATGTGTGCCTTTGGATGGTCAGAGAGGCTTGGGCACAAACACCTGAGCTCCGTAAGTGCTTGCCATCACCGATGAGCACATCAAAAGGTTTAGCATTAGACACATAGCACCTCAGTCATTGAGCCACTATGTCGTTAATGAAGTTGTGGGTGGAACCACAATCAATCAATATAGCCACCTGTTGCCATTTCGACAGACCCTGGACGCGCATGGTCCATGGGGTGAAGGTGCCGGAGTAAGCGTGCACCGAAATCTTAGGCTGCACATGATCGTAGGAGATGGTGACCTCGTCCTCCTAATATGGTTCCTCGTCCTCAACCTCCTCTATGAGTAAACTGCCCCGAACCAAGCAACGATGGCCGTGGACAAACTTTTCATCACAGTTGAAACATAGTCCCTTGGCCCTCTGCTCCGCTACCTGTGCTGGAGTTAGGCGGCGGATAGGAGTGGGAATCGACCCAGGCAAGGTTGGTTGAATAGTGCTGGAACTACCACAGGGGTGTGGCTGTTATATGGACGCTGAGCCAATGTTCCACGGCTTCCTCGTCGCTACCCGGGCCAACTTTTCTTCCTCAATCCTAGCATGATGCACCACCTCACGCATGGTATGGCATGGGAAGTGGCGCATCTCATCAGCGATTTCCGGTTTCAACCCGCGCTTGAATGTACTGGCAAGAGCTACCACCGGCCATTCTAGCAAACGATTAGCAATCTTCATAAACTCAGAGTAATAAGCTCTCACCGTAGTTGTTTGTCTTAAAGTAGACAACATGTCGTTGAAGTCCTGGAACTCATTCGGCCCGAATTGGACGCACAATTCGTTGGAGAAGGACACCCAGGTGGGAAAATGAGTCTCCTTCTTGTAGGACTTAAACCAAATGGATGCGTCGTCGTCTAGGTGGAAGGCTGCCACCGACAGACGCTCAAAATCAGAGTACGCTCCTTGGTACAAAAAAAATTTATCCGCCTTATACAACCATTCAACGGGTCTTCATCGCTGGTATACCTTGGAAACTGTAGCCAAGCCAGTCTGGGCTCAGCGCTGCCCCTCTGGTATCCACGAGACCCATGGGGCTCCTCCCATTCGTCCTCCATCTCGTCCTAAATGTGACACGGCCGTGTGGTCATTGAGGCATTTCCCCGAGCACCTTGTATGCCTTGCGCATCCAGGCCTGGGCGCCCACTCTCAGCATCCATGTTCATGGATCCGAGTTGGATTCCATGGGGAAGGGATTATTGGCCTATGGCCTAGCCAAGCAATGAACCACCAAACATGTGGGACGCCCCTAGTCGGCTAGGGCCTCCCATCTCCTTGGATGGTGGCGGCGTGGTCAATGGTGCAGATTGGACAGGGTGATTTGGAGCTTGCTCAAGCCGCATCTCCTTAATTTGCTCATTTATCGAAGTCAGCAAGGACAACATAGCTGTCTGTGTGGGATCAGTACCAATCTGGAGACCTCCTTGGCGGCCTCTGGCTCTAGTTGAACTTCGGAGCCGATGGCCGGCTGCTTGCGAGGAGGCATGATTGCCCGTGGATCGAATGCTCTGATACCAATGTTGTGATCCGATGGGATCACAAGTACTGGAATCAACGAAACGTAAAGAAGAAGAAAAGAATGGAGAAGGAAAAGAGACTTCAATATTGCATAACCTTGGACGAGGGAGAAGACCCTCCTTATAACAAGAGGGGCGTGCCTCCTAGGGAGGCGCACCAGCTACTGGCATGCTGATGGGCCGTGATTCTAGCCCATTCTAGCCCGTTACAAATATGATTGATACCCATCCGCCCGTTACATGATACGATATCCCATCAGCATTCTTATTACATTTCAAAATAGGAAACTAGCCTAATATGGAAAATAAAGCTATCCTGCCTAATATAGGATCTGCCCAGAGGTTATGCTGACGTACACAACACCTGAAGGCAACTTGTATTGAATTTTTATAAGAACAACTATAAATTCTAGCTTAAATCCATGAACTAGGCTTCAAATCCACGAAGACTTAGAAACAAACTGAATCCACAGTTCAACAAAAGGGAAGAAGAAAACAAAGCCTCTATTCTTCATGAACAAGAGATCCAAATTTTGAGAATCAGACAATAAGCCCCTAAAACCGAAAGGAAAAACCATATTTATAGCCTTTGGCAACTAAGCTTCAAACGTAACTTCTGGCTGGAATGGTAGACATTAACCCAATTAACCCTCGTGACTTCAAATATTACACGCTACTGTAGCTGCATCACTATCCCTATGCCCAATCAACACCCAGTCTTGGTTTTGGAGTATAGATAGAGATATCAGTTTTTCTTTGCTACATGGTGTAGGGATATCACTGGTGCCACAGATTTTAATTTCTTATAATATTTTAAATTAAGAGAACATAGAATTTCTGTGCCGAACATAATTCCTCGATATAACTTTCCTTGTAGATTTGTTGACAATCATATTGGACGTGTTTCAAATGATACGTATGCAATAGATACTTCCATAATTTTAACCTTTGCATACACAACTTTCATTACTCGGTGAAACCTACAATTGGATTACAAAGAGCACTATGGCTTGTTTCATGTAATAATGGATGTGGCGAGTTCGGATTTGCATATTATTTTTGTGAGAATTTAGATCCTTGGTGACATCTTGGATTTTCTTTTTGCTTTTTGAAATGAGAAAAAATATTAAAAAATTATTGTCCGTTTCTTTAGGTCTCGGTGCTATATGAAGGTAATATCTATGTACCATAGAGCATGGCCAGATTTTTTGAGTTCCCCATTGCTGACTTCCAGTTATATATATAGAGCAGCACAAGGGCTTTTCAGCCACGCGATTTCAGTTACATGGCGGGCTCTAAATGAGGGGGCTGGCGCGCGCCCCTGGCCCATATCAGCTTCTTCTTGTTTTTTTTTTACGTAGAAAGCCCACATGAGACTATGCTCTGCTATAATGTACCATTGTCTTTTTGTGCCTTACGGTGGGTTGTAATTTGACAAATTGATTAATTAAGCTATTTATTCTTTTTCTTGTTTTGATCATGTCCCAGTTTTACATTTCTCTTGACGCCCACCATTTCTGTGTTTGCGTAGTTTTATTTGTGAGCCATGATTGATGACAATGCCTTTTAATCGGGCTTCTTTATTGAACATGTTAGGTCTGAAAATGTCATTTTTAGTCTCAAAACAGAGTTCAAATCATTTTGTTATATACCTTTCCAGATGTTGAATAACTTTCCAAATGGAAAAAGACATAAAATTGCTATGCCCAACATAAATCGTGGAGATATCTCACTGAAATGGTGAAATTCATTTAGATATGCTTCAAAAATGCATATATTTCCATGATCAGATTTTGCATACACAATGGGATAAAGTTTATTTTAAACATAAGCACATGATAAAGTTAAAGATTGTGATGTTCAAATGCGACCAAAATACTTCCTATTGGGTTTGAGCTCATTTCAGCAATGCATAAAAATTGAGGAGGGTGATTACTTGGGATATAAAATATTTTTGAATTCGAAGGGTAACGTGATTATTAATGATCTGATCTGCATAAATTGAGGAGACTGATTATTAATGATCTGCAGAACTTGCTGCCCTCACCATGGATGCTGGAAATGACACTCGAGGAGTCAATAAAGAAGATGTTGCTCTTTCCAGAGAACAGACTAAGGTTTGTATTCCTTTCTAACAGACGAGAGATGTATGGTACACCTATATATTCCTTTTGACTCCTGCCTAATTATACTTTAATCAAAGGATGAGTAGTTCACTACCCCCAGGCTTAGCCAACCCATACACTGACGGTGGAGATCCACCTTCTAAAAATACACGGATGGTGGATGTCCACCGACTGTGTTGGTGTTGGGTTGGCTAAAAGGTGGATGGTGAACAACTCATTCCTTAGTTATATGAACTGGGAATGGATGAAATTGGAAGGGAGATCATCTACATATAAATTGTGTCATCCTTTCTTTTCATACAGGGGAATGAGGTTATGAGAATGGGATTCACATTGCATTAACATATTTTGTTTTTCCACATTTACATAAGATATTTAGTTTTCTGCCATATGCAGATGCGGCGCGACCAAGAAGGGAGCCCAATAGCGAAAAAAATGGATCCACATGTCCATTCATGCAGTCCAAGTTGTCATAGTGGAAGGGAAAATCCAACTCCAAAGAGTCGGGTAATCTTTCTTCATTTTTGATCTCTATCATTCTTGGAGAATATTTGTCATCATAATTTCTTCCAACCACAGGTTCAGATAGCAAATATGTTATCAATGGCTTTCATTCATATAAACTAGTGTTGAGCCTTTTTGTTGCGTCTCTCTTGGCTAGAAGAGAATTTTTGGCACCTGTCGCACTTAAGTTACCTATATATGTCCATGAAATGGTTTTCTTTCATATATAGAAGTGAATAGATATTTTCTTTTAGTCTCATATATCCCATTCTATAAGAATTTTGGAAAAGCAGATGTTAGATATTTATCAAATGTGGTTCTTCTGGTCTTTGTACTGCTAGGCACAACTTTCAGTTGTGATTTGCATTCTATAAGCTGTCAGTTTATAAATGCTATTGTTGATTGCCATAGATCACGTAGTAGTTAAGTAGGATCATTATTGCAGATCTGGAATTAACTTAGCATGACTTTTTTTGGGCCGTATGCAAGTTTCTTTGCTGATAGTCAGAACAGCATGTTTTTCTATGCCAAAATAATTCCATTAATACATATCAATGTTATGATCCAAATGGTTTTGCATTATAGTTCCATGACATTACTTAATTTTACTGAATATTCACATTGAACAACTGTCATGTTCTTATTCAGGTTTATCTATTTGATTAAATTTTGCAGTGCATATAGATAACTGTTTTTCGGCTAAATTATAGTTAAACTCCTCCCTTTCTTAGTAACTAGTAGGTGCATGAAATTAAAGATTTTGACGTCTTTATAGATTTATAGATAATCCTATACTATTCAGGTGAAATCCTACAGTGAATTTCCTTTCAGTTATACCTTTTTGGTAAAGTACTCAGTATTGCAATTTATGTTCTCAAAAAAAGAGTGAAATATATAGAATCGATCTTTGTATGTTTTGGAGCTTCTTGTAAGTATCTTGCTATGACTATTAGAACTGCAAAAGGAAAATAGCACAGTTTTAGTTTCAGATTTGACCTTTTTGATCCACACTACCTATTAGGTATATGGCTGATTAGACAAGTGGCAAAAATCCATTATCACAATTGGAAGACTAAGATCATGGTTGCTTGAATTTATGTGTTTTCCTATTTCATGCAGGTTGGAGCCACCCGGGGCAACCATTGCGGCTGCTGGATATTATGAACATAGAACAGTAAGTTGGTCAGTGTATAGACATAGAGAGAAGGGAAAGGAACTTGTGAAACTGCGAATTTATGGCGAACCTCAGTTTTATTGTTGTGTAAACAAGCACAATTTTTTCATATGCCTATTTTTTACTCCCTCCTCAGGCGATAGTTGTAACATTTGGTTTTCCAAACTGAATTCATATTGAAAGCCAAAGGTTACTACGAATTCCAGATTATTCTTGTTTTCTCTTGGTTATATGCGGACAACATTGGCTAGTCAGTACTTTGGTAATGCGTTCCTTCATACAAATCATCGTGCAAATTGTAAATATACAGAGTATGAATGCTTTCACAAAATTTACAAGTAATGATAAGAGTTTGGGCTTTAACAAAATCTTGAATGGAGGTGTAAGATTTAAGTCGTTGATCCCAAATAATTGGAAAAAGGCGCTAGTTGATTATAGTTATGACTTATGATTATGCGATACATCAACCGTTTGTGCTAAAGAATGTACTCAACAATTTTCTGCTCCACTTATGCGGCAACAAATCACAACATGGACCATGTTGTGACGGGTTGACGTGCCAATCAACATGGAACAGCATGGAGTAGTAATATCGTTACCGAAACTTATAGCTCTGTGCCAGACAAGAATAGTTGAGAAGGATAGGGCTTACTATTGGATATCTATGGAAAGGTACAGCTGTCGACTGGTGTATATTCCTAGTCCAAACCATTGCATCGATTAGGCCATGTACCTTGTTTTTGTCCTTATTTATTTTTTCTTTCCCACCTATTTCTTTTACAAGATTTTTTATAGAAGTTTACAGGTAACTTCCCACAGATATCCAATACTTACCTTTACCCAAAGAAAAAAAGGAAAAAATAGGACTCCTATGGAGAGTGTAATTGGACAAATTCGGCGCAAGCCTTGCCTATCAATACGAATATCCAATCAAGGTTTGGGCCTTTATGGGCTTTATTTACATCTAATTTTAATGTACAAGTTTGCAGCAACTCTTTTCTAGCTTTAACTCTTCTTGGGCTTCATTTCATCCATATTAATTATCCGACTTTCCTTCCTGGGCCATAAGTTATGACAAACTTTTAGAATATGTGTTTGAACAACAAAAAATTTCACTTGGTACTATTTAATTGAAAGACGACCAATGGTGGGGAATTTTGTTTGCAGTTTGCTTATGAAGATCCTACCCTCACGCAAATGCGAATTTCCTACAGTTTTAACATAATTTTTAGATTCACAACCCTCTCTTCTTTCTTATGAATGCAGAAGCCAGAGTGTGGGCAACTTGTGAGACGTGCCCATGTTGGTGTCTGAATTTCGTTAGATTAGTATAACCTTGAAGAAAACCACATGATTATGACATGAATAAGGAGTACATAAGCATATTGTGAACAAGTTGTAGACAGTTATAGATAATTATACCATGGGATGGGTTTGAAATTGTTTGGTAGGGTAATTACCCGCACAAGTTGACCCAGCCCGATTTACCTATTAGAAAATGGTAATAATGTTTCTTTGAAAGATTAAAAAAATCAATTTAAAGTTAGGATTCTAATTTTAGAACACTAAAAAACTTAGTTTTAACAAATTTAGCCAAATAAAAGTTACTTTCCACCAAGGTTTTAAAAACCAGACCGGTGATCGACCCGGAATTCTTGCTCGGTAGGTTCAACGGGGGGTCAACCTGGGTTGACCCCGTTCATTAAAAAAAAATTTCAAAAAAGGGGCAGAGGCCAGTGGGGGGGGGGGGTTGTTGCTCCCTCAGGTTGCCGCCGGAGGCGGCCGTGCTGCCTCGACGTGGGCGGCCCCGCCTCGAACCAGTCAAGGCGAGGCCGCCCAGTGGAGACAGAGCCCCGCCGGGGGCTCTGGTTCGATGCGGGGCCGCCCCGTCGAGGCAGAGCCCCCGCCAGGGGCTCCTCTAATTCGATGTGGCGCCGCTGCTGGAGGAGGGGGCTGGCTCGACGGCGGGGCGTGGGGGGGGGGGGGCGGAAGGGAAAGAGGGGAGGGGGTAAAACCCGGGCCGGTCGGCCGGGTCACCAGTTCGACCGGTCGGGTTGTATTGACCCGGCTGGGTCAACCTATCCGGTCGAACCGGACCGAAAAAGGTCCCAGTTCCAGTCGAACCAGCCAGTTCGATCCGGGTTTTAAAACCATGCTTTCAACTCACCAAAATGAAAGATTATAACGGAAAATTTTTGGAAAAAGCTATGACAAAAAATATAAGGGAAAAAAGTAGGGTTACCTACATACCAGACCCAACCTGACTGAAAAAGGGCTAGGGTTTGAGTTTCCATCCCTTTTTATAAATAGGCTCAGGTTAAGCGAGGGTCATGTTCGATCTGACCCAACCCAACCCAATTCCCAACTCTAGGTGGATCTCGAAGCCCGACTTCATCCGAGAGGAAGATATCCTATGTTGTAGGGATAATTTTTGTCCATTAGTGTAAGTGGCTCTGTTTATGGGAAGAAGAGAGGTGGTATTTAATAGGGGGTTTTCATCATGGTTTTAAGAACCGGACCCGCTCGGCTAGTTCGACCCTATTCGACAATGAGCAGGGAGGTTTTTCGACCAGGGTTATCAGGTAGATTGACACTGTTGACCCCGTTTAACCCGCCCGGTTGAACCAGTGACCTGGCTTACCCAACCAGGCGAGGTTTTTTTCCTTTTCATCCTAATTCCTTTTCCTCGTCTCCCCGACTAGCTGACTCCATCTCCCCCCCAACTGGTCGACTCCCTCTCCTCTTAGTCCTCATTCCTCTCTTCAATCTCTAATCCCCATCTCCACACCGGCCAGCGGCCAGCTCCCCCACCCCATCTCTCCCTCGCCCAGCCCCTCTGCCAGCCCTCGCACCACCTCCCTCGCCCAAACTCTCCCTCGACCCATCCCTGTAGCGAATAGTGGATAGGAGGTTCAAGTTCACGGCATCATGTTGTTGTTGCTATTTGGATCTTTTTGAGATAGGGATTTAGGAGTGGAGGTTCTGGTAGTTGAGAGGATTGGGATTTGGGTGATGAAGCAAGGCAAGAATTTGGATTGAGGACAAAAGGTAATATATTCAAGTGTCTTTTGTTTTCTCGTCTTTATAATTTGGAAATTGTAATTATCATCTTTGTAAAAATCTAAACTTTTATACTTTATGGTTGAATGTTTTGCTGTTGAACTGATGATTTTAGATTTCTATAGTATATGGGGATGATGAAGAGAATATTGATTGTTGTCCTATTTTGAGATTGTTGATTTAAAATCAAATTAAAAGGTCAATTCTTAAATTTGGATTATAGATTTTAGACATTATGGCAGTAGATCTTTAATTTTGGAGATTGATTTTGAACTATTTTGGAATGTTAAACATGGATCTTTGATGGTGGGTTTAGAAACTTTACATATATTTTCAATGTGACATGTCAAATTTTGTTATTGGATATTTGATTGTTGAATATAGAGCAATGATGAAGGAACTTTTATAATACAATGTAGAACTTTGATTATCATTGTAGAATGTGGAATATTAATTTTGGGTTTTAAAATTTAGTAATGGAATGTGTAGCTTTGCTTATTTAGAATTGAAAATTTTATATGTGAAAAGGGGAGTTATGAGTTTTATTTTTTATAATGTAGTTGTTTTGCTCATTAAATTGCTATACGGGGAACATTGCACTATGCAAAGTTTTTATATCATATAAAGTTTTTTATATCATTAAATTGCTACCCGGATTGACCCCCGGTTAGATCTACTCTACAAGAATTCCGGGTTGATAACCAGTCCAGTTTTTAAAACCTTGGTCTTCATAGACATTTGTGTCAATCTGCAATTGAATGGATAGTTCATGTGGACAATGACCTGAACACAAACGAGACCTATCTGTCTATCTTAATAAGGTGCCACGAGCACGGATAACTTATTTTTCTTGTCAATTAACCTTTTATATATGGGGACATGTTTTTATTAACTACTCCTTCTAGTCACTTTTAATAAATATAATTTTCTTCAAATGAACTAAAACTATATTTATTAAAAAAATTATATTTATTAAAAGTGATTGGAGGGATTATGAATGTTTTTATAAACTATGATGTCAAATTAGATGTTGAAGTTATGTGTGGGAATATATTTTTATAAACTATGGATGTTTTCATGACAAAAAATTAATTTTTTTAGTATAAAAATTAGGAAGTAGATATTCTAAAATTTTGGACCTATTATTGTTAATTAGATGTTCGTGGATATTTGTTGTCTGCACGCAAATGACAGACAAACACAACAATGCTTTTAACAGACAATTGTGGACATAGTCGGACTTGACACCGACGAACACGGACAACTATCTGTACATATCTATTCATCTCCGTAAACACCCCTGTTGGGGACACCGAGAAACATAGAAAAAAAGTCATTATTTATGGGGGATATAGAGTTTTTTTTTCTTTTCTTTTATGGACGGAAAGTTTATTGGGGTCCAAATGCAAAAGCCACATTCATTCCAAATGTGGAAAGGAATGAGTAAGTTTTGGAAAGTACTTGCTAATTAATCATGGGACCCACGTGACAACATCAAATCAGATACGCCACTGATTAATCTCTGACCACCCATTTTCAATACCAAATTAATGGACCAAGGGCCCACATTGAAAGTAGGTCACCAAATCATTTCCCCTACCCGTTAACTACCACTCTTGCTTAACGACTAATGATAATGCCCATTCTACGCTACCACTACCTCCCTGCAACTTTTCGGGTTATCTCCATCCCAAATTCGCTTGGAATTACCCAAACCAACGCCTGGAGATATCTGACTCCGCGTTCATCCTGTGCCAGAGGCCAGGGGACTTGCCCTTAAAAGCAAGCACCTCCGATTCCTACGGTGGGAAAGTTGGGATCTTCATCTGATAGCCGCCATTGGAGTGGAAGGAGGAAGGGGGGCAATGGAGAGCTACCTGTTGGAGAACTTGGGCAGCAGCAAGCAGCTCAAGAGCTCGTCGGAGGAGGAGGCGCGACTTGGCCGGTGGCGCCGGTGGCCGCCGTCGTCAAGAACCACAAGCGACTCTTGCGGTCTCTGTCTGGGCGGGGCGAAGGGGAGGCGGCGCGTAAGGCGATTCGGGTATTGTTCCGATTCTGTTACATCTCCTATTCGCCCGTCATTCGGATCATTTACCGTTTGCTAATAATTTGAACTGGTAGTTCATGATTGTGCTCTTTTGAATAGGAACGTTAACGATTGATGGCGTTCGGATTTGGAATGCTTGTTTGTCGCCATTTGTGTCTAGTAATTTGCTTTTCTAGTTCATGATCGTATTCTTTTTGGATGGAAATGTGAATGATTCTTGTGTGGCGTTCGGATTTGAAGTGCTTGTAATTTGATTATTGTCACCTTTTGTGTCTTGTGATGGGTTTTAATTAGAGGAATTGATCATTCGGAGCATCTAAAACAGGACTGTTCTCTTTTCCAGATGGAGTATCTAAAACAGAACAGAGGGAGTATTATTTTGCTTGAATCAGAGTGCTATGATTGATGAAAATACCCTATAATATGTCAAGGGAATGTTTGTGGACGTATTAGATTTGGAAAAATGTCATTTTTAGTTGGAAAATGATATTTAAACACTAAATCTGTACTCCAAAGCCTACACTGGGGTTTGATTGGATAGAGGAAAGTGGCCCGACTTACCCTTTGTCCAATCAACATCCAGTTTTTGCTTTTGGAGTACAGATTTGATGTAGGGATATAACTTTTTTTTTGCGACATTGTGTAGGAATATCACTAGTGCAAAAGATTTTAATTATTACTTTGAATATAACATTTCGTCCCCTCTTCAGAGGGTTGCGTCAGGAAGGGCATCCAGCATAAAAACCTGCCACTATGTTTCTTTGTATGGATTTTGTACCATTTTGATTATGATAAGAGTCAAACGTGGTATATAATCCATGCTGCCGACGCCAAATAGCTGGGATAAGGAGTATGATGATGATGATGATAATGATGATGATGATGAATATAACATTTCAAATTGAAAAAACATAGAATGTCAAACATAATTCATCGAGAAAACTTTGTTCGTCGTTTTGTTGACAATCATATTGGATGTGTTTCAAATGAGACATATGCAATACATACTTCCATATTTTTAACATTACATACACAACTTTCTATGGCTCGTTGCATGTAGTAATAGATGTGACGAGTTCGGATTTGCATCATATTTTTGTGAGAATTTCTTTTTGCTTTTGAAAATGGAAAACTATATTCAAAAGCCATTGTCCTTTTCTTTAGGTTTAGAGAGTGAAATATCTTGGTGCTAGATGAAGGTAATATCTATGCACTTTAGAGCATGGCCAGATTTTATGGTTTCCCCATTGCTGACTTCCAGTTATATATATATATATATATATAGGAAGTTTAAATGAGATCGCTCTCATATGGCTTATATGAGGCCACATTAAATTATAGCCTTTGGATCTTGATCTGACGCCTACAAATAGCTATAGTGATCTCACCTACTCCCTGATGTGACACACTCACCTACCCACTGATTTGATATCCACCCTCCGATCGAAATCCAATGGCTATAAGGATTGGCATCATGCTCCTTATATGAGAACGATCTCATGTAAACCAGAATCTCTCTCTCTCTCTCTCTCTCTATATATATATATATATATAGGGAAAAGTTTAAATGAGATTGCTCTCATATGGCTTATATGAGGCCACTTTGAATCGTAGCCGTGGGATCTTGATCTGACGGCTACAAATAGCTATAATGATCTCACCCACTCTTTGATGTGACACACTCACCTACCCACTGATTTGATATCCACCCTCTGATCGGAATCTAACGGCAATAAAGATTGGCCTCATACTCCTTATATGAGAACATTCTCATGTAAACTCTTCTCTCATATATATATATATATGGGAAAAGTTTAAATGAGATCGCTCTCATATAGTCTATATGAGGCCACTTTAAATCGTAGCCCTTGGATCTTGATCTAACGGCTACAAATAATCATAATGATCTCACCCACTCTATGATGTGACACTCCCACCTACCCACTGATTTAATATCCATCCTCCAATCGGAAAAGTTTAAATGAGATCGCTCTCATATAGTCTATATGAGGCCACTTTAAATCGTAGCCCTTGGATCTTGATCTAACGGCTACAAATAATCATAATGATCTCACCCACTCTATGATGTGACACTCCCACCTACCCACTGATTTAATATCCATCCTCCAATCGGAATCCAATGGCTATAAAGATTGGCCTCATGCTCCTTATATGAGAACGATCTCATGTAAACCCTTCCCTATATATATATCTATATAGATAGATAGATAGATAGCAGCACAAGGGCTTTTCAGCCACACAATTTCGGTTGCATGGCAGGCTCTAAATGAGGGAGCAGGCGTGAGCCCCTGGCCCGTATCAATTTTTTATTTTTTTTACATGTAAAGCCCACATGAATTTATGCTCTGCTTTAATGTACCATTGTCTTCTTTTTGTGCCTTATGATGGGTTGTAATTTGATTAATTGATTAACTTAAGCTAGTTCATTCTTTTTCTTGTTCTGATCATGCACCATTTTTACATGTCTCTTGACGCCCACCATTCTCTGGTTGCGTAATTTTGCTTGTACCAGAGAGCCATGATTGATGAAAGCACCTTTTAATTTGTCATGGGGTTCTTTGTTGAACGTGTTAGGTCTGAAAATATCATTTTTAGTCTCAAAACAGAATTCAAATCATGTTGTTTTATAACTTTCCAAATGTTGAATATAACCTTCCAAATGGAAAAAATATAAAATTTCTATGCCTGCCCACTATAAATCATCGAGATAACACAATGACAGTCATGTGCTTAAAAAATACACATATTTCCATGATCCTATTTTACATAATAGGATATAAAGAGTACTATGGCTTGTTGCATAAAGTAATAGATGTGACAACTGCCTATTTGTGTCTTATTTTTTATTATTGATGCTTGGTGGCATCTAGGGCATGATAAAGTTTCTTTTAAACATAAGAACATGATAAAGTTCAAGATTGTGACGTTCAAACGCAACCAAAATAATGGCTATTAGGTTTGAGCTCATTTCAGCAAGGCATAAGTATTGAGGAGAGTGACTAATTGGGATATAAAACATTTTTGAATTTGAAGGACAACATGATTATCAGTTATCTGTTTTGCTTCACACATCCCTGTGTTCATACTATTTCCTCATTCTGCATAAATGGTGTCAATTCAGGTATATCCTTTTTTAAAGAGTTAAATAATCACGTCCATGAGATGCTTCATGTCTGCGCATGCTTTATTGCTCTTGCTGCAAGAAGAGACTCACACTATTATATATGCAACCTGCAGGAAAAATTACGAGCTGCTGTTTTGATATCAAAAGCTGCCTGTCAATTTATAACTGGTATGATTATTTACCTGTACGAGATAGTCTTGTTTGTACCTTAAAAAAAGAGATATTCTTGTTTGGAAATCGTGATGGTTTGTTAACTTCAATTTATTACTTGGGAAACTTTTCCATAAGAAAGTTAATTTTGTTTGCTTCAAACTTGTCCAGGTTTGAGTGGTGAAACTAAAGCAGAAGGTTTTCAGATTTGTGCTGATGAATTGCAGTCTATCGTAGATGGACATAACTTCAAGAAGCTTGAATTTCATAGTGGGGTAGAAGGAAATGCGGTCAAATTATCCACATCCACCACCAATGGGATTGATTCGATTGAACAACCTTTGATAGCCAGAGAGAAAAATTATGGGTCTAATAATTTCACCGAAAATGAAAAGAGGTTAAAGAGGTTCATACGTGCAGCACTACATCATAAAACCACAAGTATTCTACTCGCAGTTTTTGTCCTTGTCTCTATAATCGGGACATATGCAGGAGGTTGGCCAAAAGGTGCCCATGATGGGCTTGCTGTTGTTGCGAGCATTCTCTTGGCTATGTTTGTGACCAAAATTACTGATTGCCAAGGTTGTCCAGAACATAATGATTTGGGCATGGGAATAAAGAAATGCTCTGTCCTGGTCACACGAAATGGAAACCAACAGACCATCTCAGTTTGTGATTTGCTTCCTGGAGATGTAGTCCATTTAGAAACTGGTGATCAAGTCCCAGCTGATGGGCTCTTCATATCTGGAAATTCTTTATTAGTGGATGAATCAAATGTCAGGGGAAAATATGAGCTACATGCTGCAAGCAAAGATCACCCTTTTCTTCATTCTGACACCAGAATCAAAGATGGTTTTGGTAAGATGCGCGTGACTGCTCTAGGAATGAGGACGGGGGGCAAGTTGATCAATGCCCTTCGTGGAGGACATGAAGAGTTACTGAAGATAAGAAAACTGGGCTGCTTCTTCATGTTTATGACATTTATTGTTTTTGTTCGAGGAATTTTAAATAATAAATTTGGATTTTACCAAAGCTGGAGCAGAGATGATGCTTTGGAGATGTTGGAAGATTTTGCTGCTGCCATTGCAAGTGCAATTGTTGCAGTTCCCGATGCATTACCTTTAGCAGTTACCCTGAGCCTTAACATTTCCATGGAGGGGATGCTTAGCACGAAGGATCTTGTCTGCCCCCTGGGCCCTTGTTGGACAAGAGAGTCTGCTGCTGAAGTGAACACAACTTACGAAAAGCCAGATTTTAAAAAATGTGATACTCTCGCAAATGGGCGAAGCTCCGACAAGGATCCTGTTTCTGATAAAAAGAATATGGACAACTTGGACGAAGTGATTGCTAAAATTAAGGTAGTGGGGAAATGAGAGCTAATTCTTGTAATATGACATATTGTAAATACATCTTGCAGTTTATGAGTATGTGTAATGGAATCGTGGATTCAGCAGGTTGCACAAGTACAATTGCTAAATATCTGTGCAAATAACTACTATTGGCATGTAAAAATGCCTAAAACTATTAAAGTAGTTTGAAGGCATGAGAAAAGAATGTACCCTCAATTATACTAGAACGAATTTTGGATGAATGCATTTTATTTACAAAAACTGTTTATATCCAGTTTTATTTTTTTAATACTTTTCAGGTGGCAAAAGAGAGAGCTAATGTGATCATTCTTGCTGATGACTTCTCAACAATTGTGGCTGGGGTCAAGTGGTGCTGCTCAAACTACATACTTATCATCCAAAATGTTGCGGAGTTTCAACTTAATGTCAATGTGGCTTCTGTGATTATTAATTTATGTTGTGCATGCTTGACAGGTATATGAACATTTTGTTAGCTGTTTTTTTATCAGGAGTCATCTAATGATTTCCTGAGTTATGATCCTCTGTATGTGCATTTTCTTATACGTTCATCAACATTCAGGAAGTATACCTCTCACGGCTGTGCAGCTTCTCCGGGTCAACATGCTCATGGATACTTTTTGGGCATTGGCTTTTTTCACTCTGCCTACCCAGGATAAACTAATGAAAAATGTGCATACTGGAATGGACGGGAAGCTAACTAGCAATATTATGTGGAGAAATATATTGGGGCGGCTGCTATCTCAGTTAGCTGTTATCTGGTTTCTTGAAGCAGAAGGGGAAATGCTATTTGACATTAGAGATCTAGATTCAGAGCTGATACTGAATACTCTAATATTTAATTTGTGTGTCTTTTTCCAGGTAATCATTAGATTCAACTTTTACTAGCTTTGATCATGTTGAATCATATTATATCTTAGCATTTTATAGGAAGTAGAGTAGTTACAAAACATTCGACATACCTGATTTTAAAGAATGCCACTAATCTTCTTGTTCTTATATTATTATGCAGATATACAAGATGAGAAGCTTTGAAAATACAGTGAAGATAGATTTCTTCAATGAAATTCTGAAGAAGAATACATTCATGTGTGTGCTTATTTTTGCTCTTATTTTTGAAGTTATGATCGCTGAATTTTTTGAAGACAGAATGCTAGTCACCTTATCTCAGTGGTTCCTTAGCCTTCTTCTCGGATTCCTATGCATGGAAACAAAATTACTGCAATGTCAAGTCATAGGGAAAGTGGATGAGTCAGTAGCAGGTTGTAAAGGTTTGGGTGCGAAGAAGTCAGATGTGCATTGTGGTTCAACAGGGAATCAAGTAAGCGTAGTTACTGGAGACAGTGGAACTATTAAATATTCCATGGATAGGGAATGTGCGAGCCTGAGGGATCAAGCAATACTCATTGCTGACCCTGTTTCCCAGAAGGGGTGTTTCAAAGAAGTTAATGAAGTCACCCATAAAAATGAGGTACATATGTGAAATCGTTGCTCATTACATTCTTGCTGGTGATAAATGTTAACTGTAATGTTACTTTTGTTGGATTGTGATGATATTGCACAGCCTCCACTTTTAGATAATGATACCATTGTGAATAGGGCTGTTCGCAGACAGCCATGTCCGCGAAGCCGTCTGTGTCCTAGGTGTCCGTGGCCGTGTCCGAGCTGAGGATGAGTTGTCCGTAGAGTTCGGCCACGGACACGGCCAAGGCTCGGACAGCCGTCTATCCAAGGACCAGTACAAAGGAGGGCGAGGGCAGCGGGGGAGGAGGAGGTGGACAGAGGGTGGAAAGGAGAGAGGAGGGCTGCGGGGGTGGAGGAGGAGGAGGAAGGAGGAGGTAGGGGGTGGGGGTGAGGGGAGTTTTGTCCGTGTCCGTGTCTTCCGGACATTCGGACACGGACAGGGCCAACATAGTGGCGGACAACATAGTGACAAACACGGACACGGACAATCTCTGCCCGAGATTTGTCCGGTCCGAGGGCAGCCCTACTTGTGAAGCACCTGAACCCCACATCTGCAAAACTTGCTCCTGTCACCACGGATGCTGAAAATGAAACTCCAGGAGTCAATAAAGCAGATGTTGAGCCTGCTATTTACAGAGAAAAAAATTAAGGTTTTAATCCCTTTCTAACAGATGAGAGATGTATGGTACACTTTTATTCCTTTTGACTCCTGCCTAATTATACTTTAGTTAATGGATGAGTAGTTCAGTACCCCCTGGGTTGGCCAGCCCACCCTCCCTATACACTGACGGTGGACATCCACCGTCTAAAATACATGGATAGTGGAGTGGCTGGCTAAAAGGTGGGGTGGTGAACTACTCATCCCTTAGTTAAATGTACTGGGAATGGATGAAGTAGAAGGAAGACAATCTGCATTTTGAATTGGGCCATCCTTCCTTTTTTTTCTCAAACAGGGGAATGAGGCGATCAGAATAGGGATCACATTGCATAACATATTTTGTTTTGCCACATTTGCATTACATATTTAGTCTTCTGCCATATGCAGATGTGTCACTACCAAGGAGGGAGCCCAAAAGTGAAAAGAATGGATCCACATGTCAACTCATGCAGACCAAGTTGTCCCAGTGGAAGGAAATATCCTACTCGAAAGAGTCGGGTAATCTATCTTCTTTTTTGATCTCTATCATTCTTGGATAATGTTTGTCATCATAGTATCTGCCAACCACATGTTCAGATGGCAAATATGTTATCAATGACTTTCAATTATATAAACTAGTGTTGAGCTTTTTTGTTGTGTCTCTCTTGCCTAGAAGAGATTTTTTGACACCCATTGCACTTAAGTTCTCTATATGTCCATGAAATGGCTTTCCTTCACATAGAAACGTTTAGATATTTTCTTAGTCTTATATATCCCATTTTATATGAATATTGGAAAAGCAGATGTTAGATATATATCTAATGTGCTCCTTTTGGTCTTTGGAATGCTAGGCATGTCAGTTTATAAATGTTACTGTTGATTGCCATATATCACGGTAGTAGTTAAGTAGGATCATTGTTGCAGATCTGGAATTAACTTATGAAACTTGAGTCTAGAAATTTGAGAATCCGACCAAAATGGGTCAGCTGGACTGCTTTGCAGACAATAGCTCCACTAACAGGTTCAGCTTTAAGATTTTTTATTTTCGACAAAAAATTGTGAGAAATCAGCTTCCTTTTTTTGGGCCGTGTGCGAGTCGCTTTGCTGATAGGCGAAAGAACATTTGGTGTAAACAATTAATCAATTCTAATAGTCAGAACAGCATGTTTTACTATGCCTCAATAATTTATTAATACATATCAATGCTATAATTTAATTGGTTTTGCGATAGTTCCATGACATTACTTAATTATACTGAATATTCATGTTGAACAACTGTCATGTTTTTATTCAGGCTTATTTGTTTGATTAAATTTGCAGTGCATATAAATAACTGTTTTCTGGTCATATTATAGTGATACTTCTCCCTTTCTTAGTAACTAGTAGATGGATGAAATTAGAGATTTTGATGTCATTATATATTCAAATATAATCAAATACTATTCAGGTGTAATCGTACAGTGAATTTGCTTTATACTTTTTTGCTAAAGTACTCGTATTGCAAATTATGTTCTAAAAAAAGTGTGAAATAAATAGGATCCGATCTTTTTAATTTCTGGAGCTTCTGATAAATTTCTTGCTACAAGTACTAGAACTGCAAACGGAAAGTAGTACAGTTTTAGTTTCAGATTAGACTTTTTGATCCACACTACCTCTTACGTATATGACTGATTAGACAAGTAGCGAAAATCCATTATCACAATTGGATGACTACAATCATGGTTGCTTGAATTTATGTGTTTTCCTATTTCATGCAGGTTGAAGCCACCCGGGTCAACTACTGCGGCTGCTGCATAAGCTGAACATAGAACAATAAGTTGTACAGTGTATAAAAATACAGAGAAGGGAAAAGAGTTTGTGAAACTGCAAATTTTGTGGCGAACCTGTTTTATTTTTGTGTGTAAGCAAGCACACTGTATACATATGCCCTTTTTTTACCCGCTCCGACTGGAAGTAGTAGTAACATTTGGTCTTTCAAATCTTGGAAAACCAAATGTTTACTACTACTTCTGGACGGAGGGTGTCTTCAGTTATTCTTGTTTTCCCTTTGTTGAATGTGGACATCATTGTCTCGTCGAGTAATTTGGTAACACATTCTTTCATTCAAATTATAGTGGACATTGTAAATATAAGGATTATAAATGCTTTCACAAAAGCTCTGTTGTTATCTGTGTCAGACAATAACATTTGAGAAGGATAGTGCTATAGCCTAATTAGGACTCCTAGGAAGCATAATTGGACAAATTCTGGGCAAGCTTTGTCTATCTATACGAATTTCCAATCAAGACAATCGTCCATGTCCGTTTCTAGAAAAGCCAACTATTATATGTACTATACATGGATAATGGATGTGTACGTTTGGACGCTTAAGGACTTGTACATCTATCTAGATGGGTATAATAACATTTATTCAAGTTTTCAATGCCAATGGTACATTTCTTTTGCTTTAGAAAAGCAAAAGTTTAATGCAAATGGCAAGTTCAAGCTTCCACAGTTTAACATCGTTCGGCTAGACCGATAAGGAGCCCAATTGGCAATATGTTGGGCCGGTTTTGAGCCCTTATGGGCTCTATTCACATCTACTTTTTGTTAAGAAAATGCGTTGAATCCCAATTGGAAGAAGAGGAGGAATGTAGCTCTTGTCGAAGGCCAATAGAGATCAAGCTGATTATCAAGTCCTACTAACAATGTTACCCGCAGGGTGATAGATCTAGATTCGGTGTTGTAGTTGTAGTTTGTGCAGAGATCAGGCTAATGATCAAGTCCCACTAACAATGTTACCCGCAGGGTGATAGGTCTAGATTTGGTGTTGTAGTTGTAGTTTGTGCAGGGCGATCGATTGGCCCATTGCAAAAAGTTGCGGATGCATACGAAATCTTCCAAATAGAGGTTTATCTTTATAGGATTCCTTCCCCTGTTAGGTAAGGGGACTGGTTGCACGTCCAAGGGCCGATATAGGGGGGATTCTTTGGGTCCCTTTGGTATCTATCTCTTACATTCTCTCTAAGTTTACTCAAGGGTTTGAGTGGTTAAGAGGCTTGAAGCACAAAACTTGTTTATGAGCTTGTAATATTAGGGATTTGAGGGAGTTCTTTGTACTTTATTTTTTTACGAGGAGAAAATCCTATCTTGGTGGAGAGGTGATTTGACCGATCCATACCAATTTGACTGTGTTCCTATGTTTTGTCCATCATTTGTTTTTCATTGTCAAATTTCTCAGGTTATCATCGAGGCCACACGATCCTCACACTTTTAATGTGCAAGACTACAAGTTAGCAACTCTTTTTCTAGCATTATCTGCAATGACAAAAAAAATTGTATAAAAAAAATTAAATTATTTTTTTGTGATCTACCTAAATTAGGAAAGTCGAGTTGCCAATTTAAATTCTTGTGAATGATTTATTTTGATATGTGATTTACTTCATGTGTTGCATTAAAACGTGTTTTGTAGAACACGCGGTTGACTCAAGAGTCTCGTGCGCTGAGGCTGAACCTGGCATCAGGGTCAGAGGAGAGCCTGACGCCAGGGTGAGGCTAGGCATCGGTGCTAGGTTCGCGTGGGGTGCAACGTTTTGTATAAGAGTTCTGATTGACGAATTAGAATTAAAGTTAGTTCCCTGGTTAAGTTTGAAGTAACATTGGAAGTTACCAATTGGAGTAAAAGTTCAGACTGGTAACCAATTACTAGGCGTCAGACTTACCTGAGCGCGAGGTATTAATGATGGAATCAAAATCTTATGGATGGTTATCTTGCGTGATTAGAAGTGATTTACGATAAGGACGAGAATTAGTTACTGGATGGTAATTATAGAAAATGATGGTGAATCAGAAGTGTGTTGGGAATCCTAACCAAACTGGACACTTCCAGGACTAGGCACCAGATAGGATAGAGGTGTCAAGATACTTGTGATCGGAGGCAAACAATAGGAAGAGACACCATCACAGGAGGGGTGCTAGGAAATTCTGAGTTGGTTAGATAGTTACTTGTTTTGGGGTTGCGAAAGATTTGGAAAGTGGTTTTGCAGTTTGAATTGGATTTAGAATCCAAACCAACTGGGCGCCAATAGTGACTGGACGCCAATGGGTATGAGGAGAATGTGGGTAATGGATGGTTGAGATCAAAAGGAAGTTAAATCAAAGGTTAAAGATAGGGCTGGTCGACCATTACTTATTGGCCGACCAGTCCCCTCTCTCTCTCTCCGTGCTTTCTTCTTCTCTCTCTCACGTCCTCTCTCAGTCCTCTTTCTCTTCTTCATCTTCTTCTTTTCGTTTGCCGGTTGGAGCGTGAAGCAACGCGAAACGACATTAGTGAAGGATCGAATTCACAAAAGCGAGAAGAGACTTCTTCTGAAAGGTAGGATGGTTTTTACATAGCTTCCTTTAGGTTTTTCATTCTCTTGATGCCTAGATTCCTATGTGTTAGAAGTCAGATAATGTCATGTCTTTGCTGATGTTATGATTCTTGAATGAGTTCTTGAAAGTGTTGAGATTATATGTTCTATTGTCGTACTTATAAATCGACTTTGATTGATTATTAGAATCTTATTGTCATTACCCATATTGAATTGGTGAGAACCTGGATTACTTGTTGTTTCCTCGTTACTGCCTTTTCCTATTCTCAACCTTGTTGTCCGTTTATAATGGTCATATTTCGTGAAGCTATTATATATGTATAAAAGTAAAATAATTCGATATTTACCTAATATTGACTGAACCTTGCCAATTTTAAATCTACCGACCAAAGACTCTTGTGCTTTGTCGTGCATCAGTCCAACCAGTATATGTTATGTATCACATGAAAACCATGATAACTACTACTGGACTGAGTTGAGTTAATAATCAAGTATTGTATAAACCTTAATTAAACTAAATAAGTTGACATCGGGTCTAATTAATGCTGCCAGAACTGTTTCTACACTAGCAGCCTGAACTGAAAAGGTCATAACTAAAGCTACAAGTTTCTATTGTGTTGGATTCTGGACTCATAGGAGTATCTACTATAAAAATATCACATCCTAATTTTTCAGGTGTTGTCTGTGGGAATTTTGTGAACCTTACTGATTTGTTTTGGACAGAAACCTATCTTCCATTTATACTACCAATTGTGTTAACCTTGTAAACTAGATAACCAACAGTAAAGTAATGAAACTAATACTACATATGTAAATCAGTATAAGTTGAAGTGCCCCTATTTACCCTATTTATTGTAAGAGTCCTTAAAGCATTACAACACTCTCTCAAGGTTAAGACTTGCAGTACACATGTGTCTTTCTCAAGGGTTTCTCATTCAATTTCAATTACATGTAATATCTTGTTATTGTTGGAGTACAATTATTAAAGCTATTCATTACTGAGTTGATTGGAACCAAAAGAGTCAGTCGTCACGAAGATCATTGTGAGGCTCTGTATACTCGTGACATATCTGTTTCACATAATGATTGCCGAGTCAGTTCGACATATCCATATTGCTCAATAAACTCTCCACAAGGGACCTTGTGAGGACCACTCCGAAGTGGATTCATAGTATGCTCGAAGAGCCATGATTAGATATTGCGAGATCTCCGTTATTAATTAGAACCTTGCGAGGCTCCTACCCAACACGAAGCATATATGTATGTTTTTAGGCTGGTTATACATTACAAAAGGTGTAGCAGTCTTCGCGCATTCTGTCTGTAAGCATTGATGGGGCCTATATCCTAGGCACATGGCCGGGTTCCTGCATAAGAACCTCTAGGGTAATTGGGTAAGTAACCACTTGCGAGTGGTGTTGTTTGAGAGCAGAAATTGTATCTCCATACACTTTACTTGTTTTAGAGTCTTGGTGAATATTGATATTTTCCCAATTGATAAAAGTTTTATGTTTCCAAATATGAAATTGCTGATGTTCAGTTTCTTATCCTATTCATCTTATTCATTATCAGAGCTTGAGTATCTCTATTTTGTTATGGTTTTTGCATCTTACTGGGTATTTCTTCATAATACTTATGCATCATGTAACATAAGTATAGATAAGGATTAAGCATGAAAAAGTTGCAGGAAGTGAAGGAACTCGAAGCCTGCAGTAGAAGAGTTTTGCTTTAATTTTAGTTTGGAACTTGTAATAATGTTGGCATGTGGGCCAAACTTTTAAATTACTGGATTCTCTTTAGAACAAATGGATCTTTTGTTTCAGTTTATTAATAAGTTTCGTTCTCAGGCTGTATTATTTCACTTATGCATCTTTTTATGATGGTATAATTGAAGGAGAGGTTGTATTTCAGTTGCGTTTCAAAACTTCTGGCTTGCATATATATATATATATACATATATATATATATATATATATTCTCATCATCTCAACTCCGCATTATGACGAACCAGAAAATTTTGGGGCATGACATTATCTCTTCTTGGGCTTCATTTCCTCCTTATTAATCATCAGACTTTCCTTCTTGGGCCACAAGTTATGTCAATGGTAGAATGTGTTTGAACAACAAACAATTCCACTTGACACTATTTAATTGAAAAACGATCAACATCATGGGGCATTTTGTTTTCCTATGAGGATGCTACCCTCATGCAGATGTGAAAATTTATGGAGTTTTAACAGGAATTTGAAAGTCACAACCACTCTTCTCCTTATGGATGCAGAAGCCACATTAGTAAATACACAAAGATATGGGTAACTTGTGACTTGTGAGGTAATGCCCTTGTTGGTGTCTGATTTATATTGGATTAACCTTTCAGCTATCACATGATTATAACATGAATATCAATTACATAAGCAATATTGTGAATAAGTTCTAGATACTTTGAACCAGTTGAGTATGTAATTGAAAGTGATCCATTATGTTATGATAAACACATAATTTATAAACATTATATACCCTAATACATTAGTTTTCTAGCCCTTAATTATGAATTATCTAAATTAGTTAGTAATTATTTAGGTTAAGTAAAAAATTGGGAGTTTAAATGGTTAATTGTGCTTAATTTAGTAATTTACATGCACTTAATTTATTGAATAGAAATATTTTTAATGTGTACATAAATTGAATCTCATTGTTTTTATGTAGATTTCAAGAGCTCGAGTTGCGGATTGTGGAATTATTACACGACAATTGAAGTTCTATGTAAAGAGATCAAGTTGTAAAAGATCCGACGGTTAGAAGGCCAATGACGGATTTTAAAATCTTCAAAATACATTAAAGAGGAAAATAAAGAGCATAGATGATATGAACTGGTGATTGTTTCTAAAGAGATGGCAGGTGCTTGTTTTAAAGAAAAGAATCATCCAAATGAGATCCGACGAACGAGAATGAGATGACGGGTTTGGAATGGAGTAGAAAATGTCTGGCACTAAAATTCCCGACTTCGTCAGAGTGCAAAAGTCGTCCTGTTTTTTAGTATGCAAGAAGCCAAAAGTTTCAGGCCACGACCGAATACTCAATCTCTCCTTTAATTATACCATCACAATTAGACATATAATTGAATCAACACATTGTGAGAATAAACCTTATTAATAACATGAAATGAAAGATCTATAAATTCTAAAAATAATCCAGTCAACATTATTACAATTTTTAATTAAAATAAAAAGTAACAACTACAGCTATGCTACTTGCCGGCTTCATGCTTCCCTATTTCCTACAATTTTTCCACGTCTAGTCTTTATCCATGCCTGCATCACAGGATGCATGAGTATTCCAAAGAATTACCCAGTAGGATGGAAAACCCACAACATAAGTAGGATATACAAAGTATGACAAGGAAATAGGATCAACAGATGACAATGAATAATCAATAATTTCTGAATTGAACATAAAGATTTCCATCACCAGGGGAATATTATCATTCACCAAAACTCCAAAACATCGAAAGTGTATGAAAGTACAATTTCTACTCTTAGTCATTACCACTTGGAAGTGGTTACTTACTAGATTACCCTAGAGGTTCTCTTACTAGAATACGACCATGTGTTTAGGATACTGGCCCCATCAGTGCTTATGGACACAATGGGCGGAGACCGCTAGACCTTCCGTAATGTCTCAACAGCCTAAAAACATACGTATATGCCTCTTTTTGGGCGGGAGCCTCGCAAAGTTCTAAAAATAATGGAGATCTCGCAAGATCTAGACATGGCTCTCTGATCATACTATGAATCTACATCGGAGAGATCCTTGCAAGGTCTCTTGTGGATAAATAATTGAGCAGTAATTCTCACGACAGAGATATAAGAATATCCTATGTGATCATCACAACTTTTCTGATAATTGACTCACAACAGAAGTACTAAATGAGATAATTAATATCGGACTTGTTACACGTGACTAGCCTAGATAAGAACTCATGGAACAAATAAGTGTTCAAGAACCGTCTACCATGACTCCAAGAACCAAAGTTAGAACATAAAGAACATTAGTTTCAAGTTTCAATTGAAGACTTGAATAAGACAGACACAAGAACAAGATAAATGACGTTGATCAAATAGATGGAAGACCCTTGGTCAACCACATGATTAGAGACTTGGTAACTTTGTCAATTTTACTGGAATTCCTAATATGGAATTTAATAATATTCATTAATACATTATATACTTATCTATAATATAATAACTTATATTAGCTTAGTATTAGTTACTTTTAGTGGAAAAGAAGTATTCTGTTTTGATAGATCAGTTGAAATCAGATAATTATCACTAATAGTACTGATCGAACTGACATTTGAGTCGATGCTCCTATGAGTCTAGTTTCATACAAATTTGACAACATATTTTTAGGATTTTTCTAGAATTAGTTATGACTGTTTTTGTGCAGGTCATCGGCGCAGGAATAGTCCTGGCCGAGAGGACTGTTTTAATCTGAATTGATTAGTAGGTCTAATTAATGTCTAATATGCTTAATTTATGACACTTAATGAATTCATATATTTATTGGCATGATACTTTTTCATTATTACAGAACCCTATTAGTCAATAGTTTAGTAATTTTGGGACGAACCCGATTCATTTCACTGCCTAAACATGAATGTGTTTTTATATCTATAGTAATGAACCAATTAAGATAATTGGATAACTAATACTGGACAAACATGGATTCACCTACAGACATACCATGAGACTGACTGCCCAATGAGATTTTAAATCAACCAGCAACCCTACAGCTTTAGTTGGAAGGCAAAGGTAGGCATTTTATAACATCTTTTTAATAACACATGAGACTGGACTTTTAGGATAATTAATCATGGACGCTCATGAACCTACAACCAATGAACTGATGTTGACACAACACTCTTGCCTACTGGTCAGCAACACGAAGAGACCGAATTGAAAGCTTTTGGAGTGAGGGTCGATCTAACATGATATGAACGATAATTGACATGTATCAATATTTTGAGCCCTTAACCTTAACTTAATTCCTTAAAAATTAAGACAACTTACTCCGGACAGATCTATCATGAACCAACATGACAGCGATAGGGGACTCCAAATGAAACGAGTTCTTATTGTAGTCTAACACATGTAACAACAAAGCAATACGAGTGCACAATTACAATATATCTCAAGAGTTTCCAAGAAACATCAAGTTAGCGGTGTAAACGGATGGACACAGACGTGGACAAACTAGGTCCCTAGCCGTCCGCTCACTCTAAAACTAGGTGTCCATCCATCCGTCGTCTGTGCGGACACCCTTATGTGTTCGTCCGCATGTGTCTGTTGCAGACATGGACGGACACGGACCACTTGTACACCAGAATGACTTGGTAATGGTTTTCACTCAGTATTCATATAAAACATGCTGTAGGTGCCATGACACAAATATATTTCCAACTTTGATTTTAAAACACTAAACACCCATGTACAAACAAAATCTAATTCAACAGACATGTTCTACGGTTCTTATTACAAATTCCAACGATATATTAGATGATTCGCATGTGTCCACAACACTTCCATCAAGTCCCAGAATTTTCTGCAATACCATACTAAGTCTGTTTAAAAGAATTTTCCAATTTATGTCCTCCTATATGACAACTCATCAAGGCCAAATTGATACCTTTACGTTTGCGTAGCACCTCTCAAGAGTCAAGCTCTGCTCTTGCATTTCTAAGGCATTTTTTAATTTGTTATTCTGTTTCAGTTCCCCTATCACCATAAGCAAAATCATATTAATAACAGAGTTTTAGAGGAATACATAGAAGCTTATGCATAAGCTGTCTAATTATACCGTGCTCGAAGGCGATTTTCAAGCTCTTCAGATGATGGAGGACAGATAAATATAGAAATTACTTCAAGAGAACTCGCCTTAACAGATCTGGCACCTTGAACATCAATGTTTAAAATGCATCTCTACAAGGAAAATAGAGTACTCAACCATATCAGGCATATAGTGTGCCAAAGTCCTATCAGATATACGGCATATTTGAAACTTCTAGAGGCACTGTCATTAACTCTCAGGGGAAGCATTTTCCAGGGAAGAAGCTCTTAAAACAATAAGCAGCACATATTAAAACAACTATGTCCAAGCCTAATTCCCTGTTCCAATCAGACTGATCGGACGGAAACGATATTTGTACATCAGATTTTCTACACATTTCCATACACAGCTGATGTGTAGGGAAATGAGTGGGTGAACTGATGTATCAGCTGTGTATGGAAATGTGTAGGAATCTGATGTAGGGTTATCACTGCCCCTAATTGGATGCCCAAATAAGGATATTGACAGGAAAAGGCAAACATAGTCGTGAATAAAGAACTTCACATATGAAAACAGAAAAAAAGGGAAGAAACACCATATGGTTCCAACAATATCCTTCTATATAACAGCTTGATTAGTTACAAAGTGTAACCATGTTCATTCTGAAGGAGAGTGCTGCCAACTAATTTAAATAATCCACAAGATTGTGCAAAAAAGAACGAAGCAAAGCTATACCTTTCCAGAATCTGTTACGGCCTCAACAGCTTCAATGCTTGTCCCATACAGATTGCCATGCACATGAGCAGATTCAAGAAATTTCCCATCGCTTATGTCGTTCTCCATAATACTTCTCTTAGTGAACTCCATTAATCTCTTTCTCCCTTGGAGCCAGTGTAGTATGACTTACAGAAAATCCAAAAGTTGATGGGAACTCCTCCATGAGCTTGGATATTAATGTGCCTTTTCCAACTCTAGATGGCCCGCTAATAACTACAGGCTTAGGGGCATCCCCCTTCACTCCCTCATAAGGAATTTCAGCACGCTCAATTCAGAGTTCATAAAGTTTTGTTCTTTTGTTGTTTTTTCTCAAAACTAGTGGAGAGCCTATGATATTAGAATGGGAGAGGATTTTAAAATCAAGTGTTTTATCTAAATTTCATAATCTGATACAGGTTTTGGCTGATGGCGTTCTTGATCCAGAAAGAGACACGAGCAACGAGAGTTTCCGTTTTCAACTAATAAGTTAAAGGGGTTAAGTGATTAAGGATGATGGTTAAGGTCTAGTTAGTGATAACAGTCGGATATGATCTAATAGTTGCTGAACAACTCGAGTGAAGATTTGTTATATCCAGTCGGTTGCAGAGTCCCGAAACTCTTACGTTTATGAGTAGTATTTTGAAGGTAAAACATTTAAGCGAATAAACTTTCACTTACATTTGTGAAAAACATTATGAGGTTTAAAATATCATGTTCATGCAAATGTAGATTCCCGTTGAACATCGGTTTAAACTGTCGTGACAAAAAATATGGAACAACATCATATGGGTGGTGAAATTTCGGTCAACACATATATTTCAATATAAAGTATAGTATAATGAACAAGTTAGGCAATCAAATGAAACGTTTCCAACTATGATTTTGTGAAATTTAGATTACTTTTTTTGTTAAAATAATCTTTGCTTTGTCTCGAGATGATGCAATGCAAAATGGTCATTGAAGTTTTCAGTGGAATCAACAATACTATTATGATAAGCATTCGTCTGCTAATTATATAGTAAAGAACAATTTATACATGTTTGTGTCCTGTAATGGCTTTGAAATATTTTGCAACGACTTCCAATTATGCATTGCATATGGTGCATTATATTCGTGTTTACCAAGTAGTTAATACATATTAAACCATAATTATAATCAACATGCACCTTTCCTCGAGGTCGGCAACATGGACCTTATGCCTTCACTCTAGGCTGTCTGGTGGAGCACATGCAGGACTTATTACTAACTCTAGACAACCAAAATGAACCAATTTTAAATCATTTTAGTTTTCTAATTTAGACAAGTAATATGGGACAAAGGATGTATGTGTTTGTTCTAATTGATCTGGGTAATATATACAATCTACAACCGTAGACCAAAAGATCAACTGGGTTTTGAGGTTGATCATCCTAAAAATACTTTTCATTTTTCAAACCAGCCTAGACGCAACCCTGCCCTCATAATTTTAAACCCTATTAATTATGGTAAAATTGTACTTAACCCCTATGATTAACCCTTAGAATAATTATGACTTATGAAATAAGATAATTTTGCCCCTCCTCTCTTTCTTGATTAACCCCTATGATTTGGTCAGCTTATACTTATGAAATGAGCCTCATTCGCTGCAAAGCCAGCGCCACTAGACTGTCAACATCTTCCAACTGTGGGACTCCATTGGCCATGCTTTCCCGGTACCTATTGTCCAAAAAGATCGGCTGCTTGCTATGGCTGCCATGTGTCTTAGGGATGTCAGGGATATAGTAGTCTTAAAAGTTAAGAGAGCAAGCTGGATACGGGTTATCTGCCTATTTTCATAAGTCACTGGGGTTAAATGTAATTTCATCATGATTCATAGGGGTCAAGTGCAATTAACACTTTCAAAAAATCTAAGAAGAAATTGTATCTCTACTTAATTATAGCCAATTCAACACAACAGGTGTCTCTTTCATTTACGTGGGCTACCTCGGGCCTACGGGAGCTTAGTATCTCTGCATATGCACACACCCCAAATGGGAGTATCGACTCCTCTCAAACAAATCAAGTAATATGGGACATTAACCCATAAGCTTGAGCAAAAATGGCATGTTCTTGTTGCGCATAAATGGAAGCATCAAAAGATGGGTGAGTGGGACTCAAATGACCGTAGGAGACAAAGTTAGAGACAGGAAAGCGAGTTCCTAGAGTAGGAACCTGCAGAGACTCCGACAGTGGAGTGGCAGAAGAAGTTACTAACGTTGGGCAGTCGTAATCATGAAGGTGAGCAGGGGCTTGACGGGGGCTGTGTGGACCGACGAAGAACGTTGGAGGGCTGGGTTTCATCAAAAGAGATCACAGGTGTAGGGTCAGGGGTTGTGGTGTCATCATGTGGTGGTGCTAGTGGTGGAGGAGAGATTGTCAAATGTGGGTGCATCAAGAGCAGGAACCATGGAATGTCGTATCGGATATCGGTAAAATATCGGTCGGCCTAAGAGACGAAATATCGGAGATATATCGGAGATATTGTGTAAAAAAATATCGGTCGTCAAAAACTAGTTTTTACCATATATTTTTACAATCTAACATCTAAAATGAGTTATACTAATTTAAACAAAGAATAGATATCAAAATATGCATATTAGGATAGAAAACAAACATGAAAGTTTTTTTTTCCCAAAAAAAAAAAAAAAAAAAAATTTGAAAAAAAATTTTTTTTTGAAAAAAATATTTTTTTTTTCAAAAAAGGCCGATATATCGGTCCGAAACCGATATATCGGCGATATTTGGAAAAAACCTGAAATCCGATACTTAATGGTATCGGCGTATCGGTTTGTGTCCGATACCGATATATCGGCGATATATCGCCGATATATCGGCGATCTGGCATTCCATGGCAGGAACAGGGAAGACAGGTTGCGTGGGCGATCGCCGGTGCATCGTGATTAGCATACGGAAACAACGTCTCATGAAAAACCACATCTCGACTAGTAAAAACTTGTTTTGTGTCAAGATCATACAAACGATATGCTTTTTGACCAAAAGGATAACCAATGAAAATGCACCGACTACCAAATTTGCCTTTGGAAGAAACATTAAGTAGCATGACATGGACACCCAAAACATAACTAGGTGAACGGTGGAGTAAGACCTCAAGTGGAGACTTGCCCGATAGCAGAGCTTTGTGTAAGTAATCTTAATTAACATACAACATCATCATTAGTAATAGAGCGTATCTGAATCCATGATAAAAATGATGAGGAGAGGTTTCTCTCCCTTGCCCTAATCTTTCTGACGATCTCCTTCTTTAGATAGAATTTCTATCGTCTGGCTAATCTCTGTGGGCGGAGAGAGGACCAACTCATCTATTTATACTTAAGTAACCACGTCCATCAAGTGGTTATTACTTTCATACCCTTAACAAATTAGAATTATAATAACTAGTCTTGTAATTTCATTAGTTATTATGAGGGACCACTTAAGGGTAATTAGGGAATTACTTACACTTTGGGCATTCTATTGATAAGATAAGTAGTAGTAAGAATGTAATCACCCCAAAAATTGAGCAGCAAATATGCATGAAAACCAAGTGCTCAATACAACATTGAGGAGGTGACGATGTTGGAGTTTAACAACACCGATTTGTTGTGGAGTGGAAACACAACTACGCTCTTGTACTACACCAAAATCAAGGAAAAAAGATATCAAATCATGAGAGAAAAATTTTGTTCCATTGTTTGAGCAGATGCATTTTATCTGATGCCCAAATTGGGTTTTAATAAAGCAAAAAAATATATTTGAGAATAGTATTAGTTTTAGATTTAAAGTGCATGAGATAAACCCAAGTACAACGGGAAAAATCATCAACTATAGTAAGAAAGTAATGAGTAGGGTTGTTCACGAGCCGAGCCGCCTAAGACATTAACAACTCGAGCTCGGCTCGATCTGTAATTCATAAACTCGGCTCGAGCAATTTTTTTTTATAACTCACGCCAAAAAAATAATTATGGATGAAAATTATTTTTGTCAAGATTCAAACTCAAACACAATTCCAAAATATCAACACACAGTAATCAACTACACTACAAGTTTTTTTATGTTCATTGTGCACAAAAAAATATTTATTATATATTCGAAGTGGACTTTAGTAATTTTATAATAAGGGGTGTCCGAGTCCTCAGGACCCGACTAGAAAGGACAAGGAAACTGACCTCTTAGAGCACCACGTCCCGCCGCCAATCTCATTGGATGCATACAAGGCACACCCATCATACGTACGGGGTAAATCAGGATATAATCCTAGGTGGGTGGCTAACGGAGTGGGGTTCGAGGTCAGAACCTCTGCTCAAGGGAAGCGTCAAGCGTGTTCAACTTCACTAATGTTGCCTCATAATATCAAATATTAAAAGCATATTCTTTCAATCTAGCTCATTTGTGATACATAAATTGATATATTCTTCCTGAAAAACATTGTCACCAGTTGTAGAAATTTGATAAACCAGTTGTATTGCTTCATCAACTCAGGTACATAAACAAGTCTTACACAATATTGAAAAAGAAAGTAATCTACTGAGATGTACTATACAAGGAAAGATTACGATCTAATAGAGAGTAAACTTTGGAGATCTATTATACAAGGAAAGGCTGCGGTCTAATGGAGAGTAAAATCTGGAGATCTACTACACAAGGAAAGATTACGATGTAATAGAGAGTAAAATCTGTGATGAGGGTGGCTGTGTACAGGCTGTAATTGTACAACTGTTTAACACCACTCACCACGACATACTTGACGGGTCCATCAAAAATTCATGCAGAAAGCCAATAGCAAACAATATATTCATTTGTACCAATCATGAGAGGAGGTCTCTTCCCCACATCTTTCTAAAAGAGAGCCACACGAGAGAAATGTGGCTGGCACAAGCCCTGAAATCCAAGAGAGGCAATCTCCATCACAGGTGATGAATCAGACAAGATTGGGTTGGACACACGCCCTCCCTTATCTCATCCTCCACTATTATCCCACTACCCTAACCCTAATGATGTAGTTACTAATAATTAAGCTAACTAACATGACCAGCAAATACCTCTAATATTAAGTCATCACTTCCATTATACAAAAAATTCCACAAAATAGCTAACGAAGATACCTCCAAATGATATAGTAGCACCATCAATTTCTCAAAACCATTAAAGGGTGTGTGGCAATATTGCTACCACATCATCGACAAACCATTCTCCACATCTAGAAATATTTCCTTATTTGGTGCTTCCCTATAACTATACTCTTGTACAAAAGTTAAGAAACATTGAACAAGCATTGTGAAAATACAGAAGGAAAACCAATGCAGTCACCTATATTCGTTAAAAAAAGCAGATAATTATAAAAAAATAAAAAAGCAGGTATTAAAAGTGGTTTTGGTTATACTCTTACAACTAGAGAGAGCCATTTATATGGGCCACACTGACACCTTAAGTATCGTGTACGGTTACATCTCGATTATATGGCTCATGGTGCCTTTTTGCATATTAACTTTTTACTCATTACTTTTACCCAAAAATCTTTTTCCTTATTACCACATTATATTTTTTCCAAAAAAAATTACTATAAATACTGTATTATATAGCTGAAGAAAGTGCGAATCCCCTAAACTAACTGGAAAGGAAACATCAAGAAAATGACTAATTAATGAAGAGAAGTAAAAAATTTATGCCAAATAACCACTTTATTTTAACGAACTTGGTTATCTTGCTCCTTAACCATTAATATACACTACAAAACTAAAATCTTCAAAGTCAAGCCAAAGGAACCCTGCAAGTTGCATGCTAAAAAAGCACTAAACATCCACAAATTGCAGAAAATCCAACCAAACACAAAGGCTAGTTCAATTCCAATAAGGTTGCGGGCATGTCCAATCTCTTGATGCATCCCAGTTCATATTAACTTTTCCCTAATTACAACATTATATTTTGCCAAAAAAATTACTACCACATTATAAATACTATATAGAAAAGAAACTACTAATTCACTCACTAAAATAAGTGATCGAAACAATAAGGAAATAATTAATGAGGAGAAGAAATTTAAAAAATAATATGTCAAAATGCTACTTAATACCAACTTGGATATCTTGTACTAAACCATAAAGCCACACTTACAAAAATAAAATCTTCAAGTCAAGCTAAAGGAAGAAGAAGCATCCAAGTTGCCTACCAATTCAAAAATACCAACACAAAAATAAAAACAAAACAAAACAAAAAGACACAAAATTTCAGAAATTCAACCAACTATATAGAGTTTTGCCAAAATAAGCAAAATGACCATGTATAAGGACTCGGGCAATGAGTGTTGCCAAAATATATAAAGCAAAATGAGCAAGAATAAAGACTAGGCCAAGTCCAATGGTGGTAGGAAGCAGATTGGAAAGTGTGGATAAAGCGTGTCTAAGCCGGCCAATCAACTCGCAGAGAAATCAAAGACCCAACCAGACCCTCAAAAGCTCTGATTTTTGCGCTGGTTTTTGTCAATGCCTCCCCACCAGGGAAGCCACCCCTTTTAGCCTGCCTGCCTTCCCTTTGACAACCCCCAAACCCATCTCCTCCACAAACCCACCTCCATTTTGCCCTTTTTCAATCAAATCTTTGGTGGGTTTCTGCTTGAATTGAGCTGCTTCAATTGGTGTTGGTGTTTGCTGGGCGATGGCGGCGGCTAGCGGATTGGCGGCGACGCAGTTCGGGGTGGGTTCGAGGCCGCCGGTGAGGAATTGCTGGTGGGGGGGTAGGAAAGCTGGGGTCTTTACGCCCAGATGTGAAGTTGGGGCGGCGGAGAAGGAGGTGGTGGTGGCGGCGGGGGAGGGGAGTAGATCGTCGAGCTTGACCGCGCTTGAGCAGCTCAAGACCTCTGCTGGTGATAGTAAGTTTGCTTGCCTTGTTCTCTTTTTAAGTTATTTTGATTCTACTGTGTTGAAGAGATTGTGTTTTTTGGTTGAGATTGTTTGTGAATTTGATTTGATTGCTATTTCTGAAAAGAAATTTGGTTTGATTGCAGTCTAGAGTAATGGGG